>JAULBM010104027.1:0-19029 GCA_032357055.1 Geukensia granosissima | reverse complement strand
GTAACAAAATAATATAAACATATTACTGATTTCAAGAGTTATCTCCCTCAACCCAGGTCTACCACCTTAAGTTTGTTGAATATGAATAATTTCCAAGTAAAAAACCGTTATAACTATTTAAAAAATGCCGGAAAATCTTTGCTTTTGGGTTAACATATATTACTTTATCTTGCAGTGTAAATGGAATTTAAAATTAATATAACTGACAAACAAAAGCTGAATGTATAAAAAAATCCTGTAAAATCACGCATTCATAAGCTACCACATCAAAGTTTCATAAAGATGTTAACCACCCTTGAGCTTTTATAAACGTGAAAAGTAACAGACGTCTTGTTTAATTTTTCACATCGTACATGTGTAAAATAAGGATGGCATTCACTATATTTTTTCCGGTTTTTCCTTGAAATGAAACATTGACAATTATTATTGAATCAATAAAGCGGCAGACAGAAAATATTGAGCAACATAAAAATCTTAATTTTCTTGAGTTCCCAACTTGAGATGTGGTTACACACGGCCGTGTTAGTACAGTGATGGCGATCGTTTTTTTTTTTGCTCAAGGCCAACGGCTTCGAGCAATAAACACTTTTTTCTTTTCTGTACCAAGGGGAATAGAGTTAATCTATTGCAAGTATAACAATAATAAAGAAATAAACATGCTGCGTAATTTTTACTTGATGATACATTTTTGCACGTGTGGAATATAAATTTTACCCAAAAAAAGATGCTGTTATTATTATAGTTGTATTATCTGAACAAAACCAATTTCTTTTAGATTTAACATTTCTTACGTAAAAAACTACACGTAGTTGAAAAATGTATTTTAAACTTTTCGCCTTAAACCGCGTCTTTTTCAAATATTTTCTAAAGTGGTGTAAAACTAAATGAACGATTCCCTCCGTATTTTTTTCTTTTGAATTCATTTATAAAAGTAGTTGCAAAAACCATTAGAAAAGATTCAGAAATGCCGAAAAGGGTAAACATTTAAAAAAAAAATAGAAACTTACAATTATTATCATATTATAACTCTAATATTTTTTTTCATTTTCGTTATCAAAATAAAAGCATTTTTTTGGTCAAATTTACTTTCAAGAATAAAATAAAGAATTTTTATTTAATATTTAACATGGCACAGAAATAAAATTCTTTTCAATACTTAAATGAAAAAAAAATAACTTACGCGACAAAAAGGTCTTCGTCCAACAGGTGGACAGATTTTATTATATATAGACAACTTATGGTATTGAAGTATTTATAGGTTGCATGTTTAGTCATAAATTTCCTTCAAATCAGATGACAACATAAGCATAATTATCTTTATATTCATCTTTTATAGCACACACGTCAAATGTTATATTTAACATATGTCCTCAAACATAAACAATATTTAAAGTATACGATAAAAACATGAGAGAATTGGTGTACACGACCTTATCTTTTTGTTAGACTGATAATCTATCAGCTAAAGCTCCGATGTCTACCCCTGGGTAACGCAATATTTATTTCAGGTCTATATTGCTAAAAATCTTGGCTTTTATTTTCACACTGTTAGATTTCACAAAAGATTCCAAATGTTGTATTTCATGAGGCTTTTTGACACACCACCTTTTCCCGCAATTTTGGGCGGAAGTGCTTGTCTTAAAAACAGCATTCTAGCTTTTCGACATCGTAATCTTAACAGTTTTGTTATTGATATTAGATATTTTTAAAGTTTGATTGCAAGTAATAAAGTTTAAAAGCATAAGACCTGCAAAGCACATGCTATAAAATGTAATGCTAAATCATTTTCGTTTATAAAATATAAAGACGTTGCGTACGCTATTGGTGATAATTTTGGAAACATAAAAAAGACGTAATTTTACCAGAATTTGACATCGCAATGAGCGAATTACCTCCTACTTAAAACTGACATCTAGAAAGAGGTGGTATATGTAATCTTGCTATTTGTATCGATTAGATTAGATTCACCTTTATCTTAAAGCCGTTAATTCTTAAAATGCATATATTCTTTTTTTCGAACCAGTGTATTTTCTGTTGATTTTTCCTCGTCCATCACTAAATATTCCGTTATATTCGGTATACATCGAAAGGTTACCTTCACCTACATTATATTGCTTTTTTTCTTAATTCTTATTATTGTTCATTTTATCTTGGAATGGATTGTAACTTATAGAATGTAAGAGGTTGAAGTAAACGTCATATTTTGTCGGCGTCATTCCGAAAATAGTTGAAATGACGTCCCGTGATATTTTGCACTTTCTGAACACTCTTGTACAGGAATGTGAATAATGACGTAATTATTATAAATTGCATATGAATATAATAAATCAGCTTTCTGTTCATATAAAAATTATCTGTAATTTCTTCTAACTTTTTGTCAACAATGAAAAAAAAATAATTGATCGCCGCATCTGTTACTTTTCTCCCGGTCAAAAAAGGATGTTTTGAATTGTGTCAGTGTTGAAAAAAATGAAAAGAATACGCCTTTTTGTTCCTAAAATTGTAAATTTTGTTTTGCTGAACAGTTTCGTATATTTTTTTACCACAAAAGTTGTTTAAATAATCAGTTTCCTAAGATGTTAAAATGAGTTATCATCGGGGTTATCTGAGTATCAAAAATAGTGTACGAAACGTCGTAATAGATTTTATTACATACTTTTCACAAATATGGCGAGTTTTGCATATGTAATATAATCGAAAATACAGGACAATTTGTAGCCAACACAGGGTGGTAACCCTTATCAGGTGCGTTTGGTGAAAACCCGGACTGATAAATCTTGATCAAGTGCGTCGCGTGCGCCGTGTTAAATTTATTTCCGGTTTCTAATAGGAATGTACATTAGATTACCTTTTTATTATTTGCGTTAAGGGAGTAGACTTATGTAAAGGGACATAATTTTTGACAATCTTTAGTATGTTTATGTCAACCATTTTTATATATCGAATGTAAGCATCTTATGAACAAAGATTAATTTTGATCTGTATCAATTGAATGCTTAAAGAACTGTTTATGTAACAAAATCATATAAACATATTACTGATTTCAAGAGTTATCTCCCTCAACCCAGGTCTACCACCTTAATGCCATAATGTTGTTATTTTATTCTTTACATAATGTAAATTTTGTTATACAGACAACGAATGTTAGCAAAATAAATCAAAATATCGGAATGTTTCCAGAAACCCAATTCCCAGAAATCCATGTCTTATTTACGGATTCTTTAACCACTTTGTTATTTATAAAAATGCAAAGCTTTTTTCCACATCAGCCCAGTTATGGTTCCTCGACCCAAAAGAGACCTGGACTGGCGTCTCGGGCTGATATGGAGGTCTCGGGATATTGAAAAGACCATGCTTTTATCTGTATTTTATAAAACTTTGAGGTAACTTTTGAATAGTATACTAGGACAGATAGTATTCATGATTTTGCTCATATTGTTACAAACCAAATTTTAATAGAAATTGAAATTTGATCGTATGAAAAAGTAGGAAATTCTAGACAAATTGTATTTCATTCTGGATATTATAATCTTTTTATGTGTATCCTATAAAATCAACCTTTTTCATTGACAATTTTGTTGTATAATAAATGTGAAATCTAAGTATTTTATATGCAATATAAAACATATTTTGATAAAGTGTAATTTAAAGACTGGTAAAGAGAGGTGTCTGAAAAGTTGTAATTATTCATAGTTACAATGTAAAGAATCTCGAATGACTTAAGAGTGACAAAATCTACAAAATTCTAAATAAGTTGAAGAAAAATTATCTGACAAATATGGTATATAACATATTTTTGGAAATACATGTATGATATCATGGTAAAACTTAAAATAAATGTAAAGATGCATTTTGACGTGTATTAAATCATTTTAAAAATATAATTGGTAAAAATATAATTTTTATTGCCGCATTACATGTACCTTTGTGCGAATGCAAGAAAAGGATATCTTATTATTTCAGTCATTAAAAAACCAAACAAAAAAGATCACGTTGAAAAATTCTTACATTTCAAGACTCTTAAAGAGTATAATTTTTTGAATAAGATCGTGATTGTTTTTTTTTTTTTTTTTTTTTTGCGTCTGGTCAAATATTGAAAGCTACCAGCCAGCCAGGACAAAACAAATAAAATAAAAAACACAGCTTTTGGGGTTTATATACTCTTACACATAAATATGGAATATTTATATTTTCGACCTTACATTAGAAATAGGTATGGCTAAACTTTGTCAAGCAAAATTCTTATAAGGAAATGACCGATAATGATTGCAGGATGATGTTAGAGAATTGTTCAATGATAAAATTAGATGAAATAGATCATTTGAAAGGATTTCTCACAAAAATGTGGGGTTCAGAACTCATAAAAGTAGCCATCGGACAAACATCTTAAATCGGACACTTTTGTAGATTGAAGTCAAATAATGAGATTTCTTAAAGATTTTTGGTGATCTGGCGAAAAGATTCAGCATGCAAGTCTCAAAAATTGAATTTTTGACTCAGAAAAAGTCAATATTCCATATCTATGACCAAGTGTTTGTCACAGAGGCTAACAACTATTGATATAAAATGAAATCTATTTTTGCAATAAATCTATTTTGACAAACTACATATCCATAAAAACATGCTTAATTTCAAATTAGCGATTATTTTATATATGAATATACATAAGAAATAAAGCAATATAAAGTTTCACTTATTTTTTCAAACATTGCTTTTTTACCCTAATAACACAACCATGGCCAATTTAATACAAACTTGTGAGTGGTTTTATAGAATACAAGTGTGGCATAAATTGTACAGTCATTTAATTAGTTCCGAAGGTTATATGTCGAGACTGAATATCATTGTTTTAAGGCATTTTTGCAATAAAGTACTGCACGAAAAGGTAAACGCGTTTTTGTGTGTCATTTGATGTGACTATAATATTCATTTTTTCATCAATCTTTTATTTTTGTTAATATGCATGATAATATGGCATAAAAACTTTGACATTGTACTGTCTAACTGAAATGATAAATTTCTTAAAAAATTTTTTTTGCCAAATCGTCGGTAAAACGTTGGCTTGGATTTTTGTTTTTGCCACAGCAGAAATACAATAACGATTATTCGACAACCCAATCTCATTTAAGAACTTTTGTTAAGATTTTGGTCGAAAAGCGGCTGTTTTCAAAATGGGTTCAACTGAAGCAATTTGTTTTATACATCTAATGTATATTCATAGATTCTTGCCTTTTATTTTATCGTCTTCAAAATAGATCCGTTATTTGTACATATATATATGCAACAACATAATGTTTTAGCCGGAAAAGGTCATTAGCTTAATAAGGAGGAAAAAAGAGGCACACGTTACCCCACTTTTGACAAGTATATCAGATTGGAAATATAAGATAATGAGCAAGAAAATCACGACAAAATATCACGGTACATAGGTAAAGGCATTTAAATCGTTAAGAAAATCACGACAAAATATCACGGTTTCTAGGTTGAGGCATTTAAATCGGTAAGAAATTCACGACTAAATATCTCGGTACCTAGGTTATGGCATTTAAATCCTTAATAACGACAAAATATTACGGTACCTAGGTTTTAAATCGTTAATCACGACAAAATATCACGGTACCTAGGTTAAAGCATTTAAATCGTAAATCACGATAGAATATCACGTTACTTAGGATAAGGTATTTAAATCTTTAATCACGATAGAATATCACGTTACTGTGGTTAAGGCATTTAAATCGTTAATCACGACAAAATATCATGGTACTTGGTTTAAGGCTTTAAATCGTTAACTAAAGGCTTCTTTAGACTTGGGTGGAAGGCTATGATAACCAAATATAACTTGACAAAAAACCTATTTCATCCATGTCACGGCAATTCTAGCGTTAGTTTTACTCTTTATGACTTTTCCAATACCACTTAGTAGCACGGTTAAGACCGAGGAAATTTTATTTACACTTGACGAGGCCAGTCGACCGCAGCTATTACAAACCGTGGAAGGATTATACGGCGCTCTAACAAACTGATCTACAGAGTTAACTCCCCTCATCAGCCGATTAAGCTAGTTATATATCTACTAAGGGAAGCAATCCCATCACACTTACTCCACCACCAAGAGTCATCATACCATTATGAATCTATCATCAACAAACCCTGACTCATCTCCAGCTTACCACCTCCAATGTTGTTTTTTTTTTCTTTTGGGCGCCAAATGTAACAGTAGAGCGTAATTGTCATCTCAAAATTGCGACCTCCTCCACTTGGGATCGAATCACGGTCGCCTGCGTGACACTGAGTCAGCGCTCTAACCTACTGAGCCAAAGAGTTAACTCTCCAGCAGGACCGATTACAGCTGGCTTTACATCTTCCAAGGGAAGCAATCCCATCACACATGAAATGTTTTTTTTAAAGAAACCTCAAAGCCACAGACAGATCTTAGGTTTTCAATTCTTTCATGTATTTTCTCTGTTTACTTGATAGAATCTTAACGGTTGATTAAGACCCCTAGTTCCAAACGTATCGAAATAGAAAGCCAAGTCTAGCTTAGGGTCAACTACTAGGTCAAATATGTCTCGAGGCCTTTTCGTATTTTCAATGATTTAAACAAATTCAGAAAATGGCGAGGGTCATTATATATAAGGTACATTTTTGGTCAAAGAATTCGGCTGAAAAATGAAAAGTGGCTAATAACTATTATTTTATATCGTTTGTATTGAATAATGTCTCTAAAAAGAAAATTTTAATTAAAATTTTTACTTAATGTTCTTTTATATATATATATAGTGGGGATTTTTCGTTTGGTTCAAAGTTGTCAGGAAAACGTGATTTTGTTTATCAGTCAGCTTTTTTCGCTATTTTATTATTTAGTTCTACTTTTAAACACGGAAATAAAATCATGTCTTCCAAACATAAAATTAGCTTCATTAAACCAGTAAAAACCTATAAAAATCTAGTCGTTATTTTCCCATAAACACCTTCGCATGTCAGTGTTATACATGTATTAGTACTAAAAAGGAATGACATAAATAAATGTCTTCTGTCCTGAATGTACTTGAATGTACTTAAAAAAAACAACTTATATTTGGCTAAACGGGGTAGATATATTCTGTTCTTTTTACTGAATAAGAAATTGGAAATATTATGACGCTATTACGCAGTGAATTTAGGCATTTACAATCGTTGATTTTTTAATCTTGTCAACAACCCTTTTGATAAGAGAGAGAAATTAAAGGCACTATATATTGAGGATTTTGATGACTTGTTTCGTGACCCCCGGAGGTCTAGTGAACTAGAGCACCAATTTAATTTTGCAGTGAACATCCCAAAAGTCTATCTGGCATAAAATATTTTAAAATATTGATATTCATCAGATTGACGAAACCTGAATACACATCACAAAAGAGTACAGTAACATTTCGCTCCTCTTTTCTGTGTGACTCTTGAACAGTGTATAAGCTCAAGAATAAACACAATGTTTAAAATAGAAGGTATGGCCAATATAAAAATTATTAATTACATCAGAAAATTATCACAGTGTGATAGCCGGAATATAGAGACCTCGACCAAAAATATGTCTTGCTAGCTTTATTTAATTGGCCAACCTGTCCAATTCCTAAACCAAATTTCCCAATAAGATAATTTGCAGCGGCGGATCCAGACTTTTGGAAAAGGGGTGCCCACTTTTTTAGATTCCTTGGTTTGTCAATGTTCCCGTTTTCTAATGGAAACAAGGCCAAAAGTTACTCAATACTTTTCCTTTTTTATAATTTTTTGTGTTTCAACTAGGAGTGGGCACCCCTGCCCCTGTATCCGACCCTGATGCCAAATATTTTAGACTTCCTGGCTGACAACATATAAGTCATATTTGGTAGAAGAGTTTTCATAGCAGACCACCGTCATTCCAACAGTCAGTGGACGGATTCGATCCGAAATTTCACTTCCGTTCTCGTAAAAGCATTGATCAATCCCAGTGTCCTCGTAAATAACGTTTTGTTCGACGATCGAACAGAACAATGGCGTCCCCAGAATTCCATTTCATTGCTAAATCGGTTCATTATGGTTTTCCTCACTTTGACAACGTCCCTTTTCATGTGTTTGGGGTATTCTTTTTTCAAGAGCTATTCTTGGACACATGCATATAAGAATGTGACCAAAACCTTGGATCTCAGCATCCGCAGAAGAGACAATGTTATCTGATGGAACAATGCTACATCACCAGCTTTAAATTTATAATACAACAGACACTCCCGGGGCTGCCTCTTATATTCATCACACTTGGTACAGACTAATGACAAACTTGACGACTTCGGTTTTCCAATATGCAACTTCACATTAAGTAGTAACCTTCCAGTTACCCCAGGAAAATGATGCATTCTGTAATCTTACAGCTTTTATCCGTTCCGTAGACTGCATTCCCATGAACTCTGCCACGGATAATCTGCCATGACAGTAAAGCTCCACCCCTGTATATGGAAATGAGCTATAGGGTTTCCCCATCACGTGTCAAAGACGTCTGCAAGTAAACAAAGATGGTGGACGTTCCTGTGTATTTTTGGCGCAGGAATGTTAAATGACATCATTTAAAGGCGTGATTTATCCGTCGTGTGAGGAATCCATAGTAATCCGTGGCAGAGTCTTCTACTACCAACGGAAGTCAGATGAATTTTCTGTCGAGATTGATGTCAATGGCAATGATTTTCTTGACAGGGTTCAGCTGCTGACAAAAGTGAAACAACGCAACCAAAGATTTGTTGCCCATCGGCTGGGTTATCATTTCAGTCAGGTTCTACATTCTTGTTGACTGGTATTGAATATTCACTTTTCAGATGAAGAAGTGTCCCTTCCTGTTAAATCGATTTAAAATCAAATGTACTGCTCCTTTCCTCGTCTAATGGGTCAATTTATCTTCCGAAAACGACGCGTTAGAATCGTTCTCTTTTTAATTATGCACTTTATGTAAACTTTTTAAAACTGTTCAAAAGGTAGAACGGACAGAAAATAAATCGTTTCTCAGAATATGTAACATTATACAAAAAATGTATGCTACCAAGAGAGTGATCCAAACGCGTCAGTTCCGGAAGATGAAATGACAAAAATGCTATACATTCACTCGTTCTTTTTCGGTTTGAATCAAATTTTTTTGTTGCTTTGAACAAAACAAAATATTTTCCACCCAATTTGTGACACAAATTATTATGTCTTTCAAACGAAATTTTGCGACACATTGTTTTTTCTCCGTTTTTTCTTCTTTCTGTCGTTCTTTCTTAGCACGCAAAGTTGTCAGACGGAAACTGTATGTCAGATGATCTTGAAACTTTGCAGGAAGTTTAGTCTTGGTCCGTAGATGTGAACCCAGATTTTCGTTTTTTATCGGGCCACATTGGCTTGGCCATACCCCGGACTATTTCAAATTTTCTAATTACTCTATAGGGTTGAGTTTTACCCCACAAACCATATATTTTCTTAACCCTCTAAGCAAGAGAGATTCAACATAGTCACTGGTAATACTTTCAGGTGTCGGGGGTTGATCCCGCTTTCAAAAGGATTACAAATTTTTTTATAACTCTTAAACGGTTGAGATATGCAACCAAACCATATATTTTCTTGATCCTCTATTCAAGGTATTCACAGCTATCTATATCGGCATTGTTTTATTGATAAATGTTTAAGTAGAAATGTGTTTGTTATTGCCACGTTGTTGTGTTCGAAGCGTTAGATGATTTGATACATGCATATACATGTTCTTGAAAAGAAAAAAAGATATTTTACATCTTTAAAAATTTCCCATTACATGTATTTTATTCAACCGCTCGTTTTTCTCTTAAAACTGACGAGATTTTTTTTTTATTTTTACAGATGATTTAAGCAACAAACACTAATGTTGTAAATACTTTAATATTAAGAAAGTACCTTTTGTTTTATATACGCTGGGTACAAAATTCATTGTGACTTCACGATTTTTGTGCTCAAAACATCTTATGAAGTCATAGCGCGCACAAGTCATAAGTTTATTGGAGATTTAATCGTGGGTAAATTCTGTTAACGTTTTTAGAACCCCATATTAGAATATGTTAAACAAAATCTTTTCTTTGATTCGTGTACCATTGACATCAAAATACTGAAGCTACTTCAATCACAGAATTTTCTTGTAGTTTAATAAAACATATACGTTAAAGTCAAACTCCATACAGTGTTATGTAAATACCGGAGCGGAGTTTGTTACTAAGTAATAAAAAAGCGAGTTAAACAGTCAAACATCAACACGATCAGCTCAAAGAAAAACTGAAATTACTTAGGCTTAATTTATACAATCGTCGAAAACCATACCAAAAGATTTGAATATAAAAAATAAATGGAATAAAAAACGTGACGTTCCGACTTCGCGATGTCCTAAACAAACAACTAGTTTTTCGCTAGTCGGACTAATTCCCGATACACCGCAGTCAAGTACAACGCAACAAACTTTCACCTAAGATTATGAGAACATTTATATCACATTTTTTATAGAATAATTCTAGGTGTCTTTACCTGTTTCCGTTGCTTTCTTCACAAATCGTGCTTGGTCGTCATCACAACAAAAACAAGCACAATAAATGTTTTTATGATTTTGGATAGATGTTTTTATTTTAATAAAAACACGCCCCTTTGATTGTATGATTGATAACGAATGTTATATAATATATAAATAAGATGTTAACCATCTTAAATCATATAATTTTTTGACTAACTTGACATGTAAATGAATCATTCTATTATATATGGCTAAACATAATCCAAATAAAAATAATTTCTCTCGCTTATATAAAAATTAGACCTACCTTTTATCCCATTTATGTTATTTAATTTTTTGATTTATTTAGGAAATATTAAATGATAAAGAAAAATTTTCAAACAACAAAAGGTTATTTATGGTTAGGTCCCCCCTCTCTGACGCTCAATAAAATTACACCAAAAATGATCGAGACTTTACGTTTT
Source organism: Geukensia granosissima (assembly GCA_032357055.1). Taxonomy (NCBI): domain Eukaryota; kingdom Metazoa; phylum Mollusca; class Bivalvia; order Mytilida; family Mytilidae; genus Geukensia; species Geukensia granosissima. Next base: position 8,058 of record JAULBM010104027.1, on the reverse strand, counting down.
TCGGAAATGTGCACAATTTTCTAAAAATGAGATTATTTTCGTTCTTCACCAAACATTCCATAGAAACTTATATGAATTATAGTTTTATTTGTCTATACGGAAGGCAAAGTTTCTGCCAAAAATATCTGACCTCATCAGGCTAAAACTGATTTAACTTAAATGCCATTAACCTATGGGTACTCCTAGAAGTGGAGCAAACACGACAGTTTCCAGTAGTAGCGGAATTTCTGTCAACCCTTCCGGATCACTTGCGATTAACTTCGTTTTCACTGGGTTCGTGTTGGTAAATCTTCAGTATTGTTTGTGGTGTTTTTTGCGTACCGTTTCTCTTCTTTTGGTCATAATCTTGTCTGTTCTCTGTTTTAAAGATTTCGCTCCTTTGGTGACACGGATTTCTATTGTAAACTATTTTACATTACTGTAAAAAGTGATTGGCAGACCCCTCAGGTTGAAAGTTTAACGCCACATCATTATGCCTGTCCTTCTGTTGTCTTCAAAATTTTTCTTAATTAAATGAATGCTTCCGTATCTTCTCCTCACGTTCCAGCTTCTTACTGTTAAACCATTCTTGTAGCGTTAAAATTTACGGGGTTTAACCCTTAACATTATTCAGACTTACAGTAATTTCCAAGTTTATTATATGTCTTTACTATGACATATAATCAACTGAATTTCTATCGTAGGTCCTCGTGGACAGGATACCCTATGATGCCCCATAGACTCCCCTTTTACAAGATTTTTCGATGTTATTAATTTTTGTATTATTTTTTTTTCTGAAAACATATCGGAAAATTATCATCAATCTTAATTTATTTCAAAAGGGCGTACTATCTATGTGTAAAGCGAGCTCGCTTTATACATATACAGTAAACTCGAAAATTTTTAATTTAGAGAACAAGATCAAGGATGAAGACTTCGAAAAGGACCATAAATACTTCATATCAAGTTTTAATCCATCTGGTTTAGCGTTTTCAGAGAAAAAAATAAAGAAAATATGTATAAGTAAAAAAAATTGAAAAAATGTATCCCCTCCCCCTTGTTTGTTTCCATAGCAACGGGGGTCATTGTGGAATTTTTAAATCCCAAAAAGCTACCAAGACACTTAAAAAACAATATTACACAGTTTATAGTACTTTTGAAGCAAAAATTTTTAAAAATTCCAAAAATCCCCCATTTTTGTATCCATGGCAACAGTGAAAAAGTTTGTCCAACAGATTCCATTTTTTGTAGATTTTTATTTAACTTGTTCAAAGGAACAATCCTACAAATGTTTTAAAAGATTGCCTCAACGGCTGCTGTGAAAAATGAAATTTACATTTTTCCAAAAAATTTATACTATTTGCATAGCAATGGCAGCCATTTTGAAAATTTTGATACTGCTGTGCACATCCACTTATGGTGGGTCACAATCCTGTGAAGTTTCATTAAGTTTGGATGAGTGGTCTCTTAGGAAAACGCGTGGACCAGTTCACTGCAGAAGAAGAAGAAAAAGAAGAAGAATAATACGAAACATGGGTAAAACAGTAAGTCTCCCCAAACTTCGTTTGAGAGACTTAATTTTCGGTTCTTCATATAACAAACAAACAAAATTTTATTGTCAATCAAGACGCCCACAATGAGCTGAACAATCAATATTAATTACAATGTACAATTAATTGGCATATGCTTTTTTCATTAGATAAAGAGAAATTGAGAAGAAAATATAAAGGTTGTGGAAGTATTGTATTTGTTAAGAAATGATTAGTTGATATTTCCTCAATATTTCTTGTCGATTCTCATAACATTTCTATATTTCACAAATATACAACGTCACACCTACTTGATGTTGAATGTTCTCAGCAATAAAGGTAGGAATAAGGTGGGCAGTAAGAAGCAGTCGGTCCGCCCTAACAATTCCACGCCTGTGGATAAAAGTCCGTAATCATGAACGAATGCAAACGAATGCAAATAAGTTTATGTAACTGTTAACAGCTATCGTTAATTATCTTTTAATTATGAACTAATTTATAATATTATGAAATTTTGAAATGGCATTACAAAAACACTCTTGACGTTTTGCGTGACAGATACAATTTGATTTCCCTTTCATCGTTCGTTTAAAATTATACTTTATTATTCAAACTGCTAAACAATTAGTTTTTCAAAAAATGCAAATTACATCAAATGTTATGCTAAAATAAAATATGGGCATTATGAAACTTCCAAAAGCATTTTAGTCGTATCATATGAGTTCAAGAGACCACCTATGTGGTGTAATGGTTAGAAGGCTCGTCTCGAGTGCGGAAGATCGTGGGTTCGATCCCCGGTTGGGTCACACCAAAGACATTAAAATTGGTATTTGCTGCTTCTCCGCTAAGCACGCAGAATACAGGAGTAAGAGCAAAGATTGGTCAGTCCAGAGTCAGAATAGTGTGTCTGGGTAAAGTGGCATATCTTCAAACGGACAGTTGCTTTCGTGAGATATCACGTTAAAAATCCGGCTTTGTACAAAGCAGGGTTCATTCATCTTCACTCATCATTATTATGCTTTCGTCTTAAATATGAATAAAATATTTGTCACTGGCGTAAAGCACCATTTAATCACTCAATCAATCAATATGAGTTCAGGAAGCAGGATTGCGTTTTTTTTCAAAACTGAAACATTTTTGCTTTCCGTAACGGTGCTTTTTAATCAACCGAATTTAGCTTCGAACTATTAAACCATATCATTTTATTATTTACCTGAAACACTATTTTTTTTAACATGTCTCCGTAACGAATTGAAAAAAAATAACACGCCCGGCAGACAGGACTACAAAGAGAATCGCCGAAGTATTAAACTATTTACCTGGCTTTTTGTCATTTATTTTGAAAGATGTCTCCGTTACGGATTTAAAAACGTGCATCAAGAAGACTAAAAGAATCTTTAAACATGGCGTCTGACAAATGATTTCAAGTTGGGAGTTAACTGCAACTTTTTGGTTTTTTCGTTTATCATGTTTCTTGCAAGTGAAACTCTACACTCTGATATGTGCATGTAATAAAATCAACTACCAAGACCACTCGGACCCCTAAGAAGAGATATGGTGGAACTACATAGGTGAGTTTTATGTATTCATGAGAAAACAGGTACATAGTTTGGGAAACTTAAGATAACCCTAACAACATCAATAATATAAAAGGTGGAAACAAGAGTTTTTTTATCGAAAAACATTAAGCGACTTATCAAATATATGGCCTTATATTTTTATATGGACCAATATATTCCTTTATTTGTATACTTCATATATAGTCTCCTACATTAAGAAAATGAGAGAAAGTTGTTTCTACATGAACATTTTCTTAAAAAATGTGTGACTATGCCGATCGTTTATATCCCATTAAACCTAAAATCATGGACACTATTGAAACTGAAGGTATACCTCACACTCGACTTAAATCTAGACACCCACAATATATGAAGCTTTACAACAGGACAGATTACTGATTTCAAATTGTTAACTTTCCGCGTCCAAGTACAGCAATATTCTTGCTGTGCTTGCAATTGAGGTATAAATCTCTTGGTGTACCAGGGCTTATGCTTCATATTATCATTGCATTGACAGAGATTTATTTCTGATAGCAAAGATTCAAATCATCACTTCGGATAATTTTCAGTCGATTAAAATAAAATATCAAAAACACTGGAAAGACGGCAAACAATTCTTTATTTAGATTTTTAGATTCATCATAAATTAATCTAAAGCCCTTTTCTGGATTAACCTTCATCAGTCACACCAGGGGCCTAAACGTTTAAAGTCCAAAACAAAATTGTATTTGTAAAAAAATGCAAGCAACACTAATAAAAAAGTCTAAATGCCGAAACGTGCGAAATTGAGTAAAGTTAATTTCAAACCGTGTTTGTAGCGACACCAATTCTAAAAAGTGGAAAGCTAAAGTTCAATCTATAAAAAAGTAACAAAGATCACAGAATCTTTCCAATACTTGTTCCAAAAAAGAAACAATATCATCTCATGCACGGGAAACGTTTCAAATGCAGTTCATTGGTTTATTGGCTAAAAGACCTACGGTCAGCGTTCCAACTTTTGTCCAAACCAGAATATTATGTTCACATAACTGAAAAAAAACCTGTTAAAAGTATTGTCTCTGGTTCTAAGGGTTTTTTTGCGAATAACCACTTTGGCTACATTATATTTAGCTTAGCTTGGAGTTATAAGCGTTTAATTAGATTTTTACCTGCAGAGTGGTTTCTGTTTAAAACCCCTATCAGTACTTACAATAAATTCTTACTAGTAACCTAATAATAAATATTATAAATAGCAAAAAACAGAGAAGCCAAATCAGTCTGCGGATTTTTGGAAACGGTAAGCAAAATTAATTTTCAGAATCAAATAATGATCCGATATAATGTTTGTTACAGTACTAGTGCATTGCCGTTAAACACCGATGTTATTTCAGGGCCAATGTGCTGACTACGTACTCTGCTGGTGAGACTCTCTAGGGCTTACAGTCCACTAGAAGTGCTGACTACTCGGCTGTTGAGACCATCGGGTGCTTAAAGTCCATCAGAAGTGCTGACTTCTCGGCTTGTAAGACACCGCGGGTGCTTATAGTCCACCAGAAGTGCTGACTACTCGGGTGGCGAGATCATCGGGTGCTAACAATCCACAAGAAGTGCTGACTTCTCGGCTGGTGAGACCCTTGGGTGCTTAGTGCTGACTTCTCCGCTGGTGAAACCCCAGGTGCTTAAAGTCCACCAGAAGTACTGACTGTTGGGATGATGAAACCTCTTAGGGCAAATATTTCACCAGAATTGACAGCAACCCAGACACCTGCCATCTTTTCGGTAGCTCCAGCGTACAGGGATTTTAATGATTGTTTAAATGTTACGACATATGATCTTCATTTAGAAAGGAAATGCAGGAAAAGGGAAAAGGTATCCAACCAAAGTTTGTGTCTGTGTAAAATGAGGCCATCTAGCTCATGATTAATGTTGTTATTCAAATGTTTCAAATGCTTGTTACTATTTTTGGTTCTGGGTTCGCTATTGGTTAGTAGACGGTTCAGTTTGCTGTGTTTTGTATCATCTCAAGTCCCGTCTTGTTCATGTTCTCGAGATTTCAGTGTCTTTCGACTTTTTCATTTTGTCTCAATCTGATCAAAACCATATTCGCATCTAGCTTCCGTTTACTGACGAAACGCCGTAGACACCCCTGTGTGAATTACCTTAGGTCAATGGATAGATTGACCAATCATTTTGTTGTAATTGATTCCAAGATCATGGAAGGGACAAAATGATTGGTCAATTTATCCATTGACCCCTAGGTCATTCAGACGGAAATGTCTACGGCGTTTCCTTAGATCCTGACTCCGCGATATTTCAGTAAACGGGAGCAAGATGATAATAGAATTTTGCTTTGTCTGGCCTTCCTGTTTTCTTTCTCTTCGACTTTTTTGCGTTCTGTAGTTTTTTCCACTTCATTGTGAACCACCAACAAGGTAAAACTATGTGAAAAAGAAGAAAGGAACGGATCACAAATTTAACAGTAGGATCGTAATGTGTTCGTAATGGATAACTAAAATGATAATTTTGCTCTAAAAATTAGGTTATAAGGGTAATAATCTTTTGAGTATATAATTGGTTATTTCATGGCCACAAACATCTGTGACATATATAAGAGATAAGTTTAGATAAGTGTATAATTAGTAACAAGAAACAAGAATAACATCACCTAGCATTAACAAAAATATGAGAAAACAGTTGTAGAAGAATTGTCATGAACTTTATTTAGATGTAATACCTAATATACCGACTGAATAAATAAAATAAATAAAAATATTAACAGTCAACAACACCAAAAATGGACTAATATCCTTAATTTACAGATACTTCTTGCAATTTACAAAAATCCATTAAATTTTGAAATGCCAATCTAAAATCAAATGAATGGAAGGTCTGTCGAACACAACTATGACAAACCAGGTATTAAACCATATGTTGACTAGAACTATCAGAACCAAACGATAACGGTTTTACTCGAATTACTATCGGCTTTGAATCTTTAGTGAAATATAACCTTATGGTGGTGCTTAGAATAAAAATATTTTTCAAGATGTTCTCTTTTTTGTCAATCATAGCTAAAAACTGTTCTGGGCAATAAAAAACTATCTTCTAATACGTGTCTTACATGGGAAGCACCACGTTACGACCGCTTAGATCAGACAATGTAATTAATTGGTAACGACAGTCTATGATTAGTTATGGTAGTTATCGTTTGAAATTTGTTTAGAAATATATGTTTTGAAATGTAAAAAGGATTTTTGCTGCTAACAACTTTCACTTTAATTTGCTTTGTATTTAAATATAAAAATCAAATGAACTGAACGGAACCTATACAGTAAAGTAGAATTCGGATCAAGAGATGTTTGATTTATTAAATTAAGCTAAAATAATAAAAGGATTTACGATATTTCACAGCAAATAAAATATCCTAAGTATTAATTATAAAGTATAATTGCTGACGATCGTCGGCCTAGTGGTAAAAGTCTACACATTTTAAGTAGATATATATAAAAATGAAAAGATATGGTATAAATGTCAGGGAGACTGCATTCCAGTCACGAGAAAAAACAGAGGGAATTTTAAAAATCTAGAGGTCTTTGCAATGCCTTCAAACAAAGGTAGACTACTACACTTGGTGAAAAGCTCTAAAAACCCCTGAATTAAAAATCGTTTATGCGTAAAAAACTGCTCTTTCCTGATTATTATCAAAAATGTACATGTAACAAAACATTAAACACAAAGACAATTTTATGACCACAATTCATGACTTGAGACATATGGTGGGGTTAAACTTTTTAAGGGCCTGTTCACATTACAAAATTTAATCCGGATTAACTCAGTTAAATATGAATTGAATCAATTGCGTTCACACTAGGTTTAATTTTAGTTTAATTTAATCCGGATTAAACTCTAGTGTGAACGCACAATGTGGATTATAATGAAGCCATAGTGAGTAAGGTTACTTTATGTCGTTTTGAAATTTTACGTTTCCTATTTTAATCCAGATTAACTTAGGCCAACATCAAACGCTAGTGTGAACGCAACAGTTCACCTGTATAATAGATGAGGTTGAAGTTTTTTAGCCACAATACAATCTAAGCTACTAAAATGGGTTGTTGACTTAGATTTAAGAACACATAAGTATGAAGAATTCTTTATGTCATAGTAGTACAATGTACACATTAACTGCAACAATCTTTAAAAAATAAATTACATAGACGAAAAAACCACAACAAAATGTATCTGTTTGTTATTACCTTGCATTAATAATAGTAAATCCGCCTGAGCAAATACTAAAATATGTATTAGTTTTTGACTTTATTGTGTTTTTATAAAACTATTTCCTTGAACTCTTTACCGGTAATCAAATATCAAAGCCCCGGTAAAAATATGCGGGCATAACAATAAATACCCTCTACAATATTTCATCTTACCGCCAGAAATATCTGACATCTAAATTTTCTTGCACTCACCGACAAATATTATCACAATATGTACTGTATCAAACAGAAACAAACCTTTAAAACTAACTTCGAATTTTTATTTGCTTTTTGCAGAATTAATTCTCATCTTTATATCATGTAATGTTTTGTAAAATCATTAATCAGTGACAAACATTGAACTTCTTTAGGTTTTGTGCTTTCAGTATTTTTAACAGTTAAGTTAATAGGAATGTAACATCCGGTATTCTCTGGTCCAAATAAAGTTTAAAATAATATATAATTGATATGCACATTGCTAAGGCATGTTATTCATGTACGATAAGCAATATGAATATAGGGGAATAATTTGATACGTGGATGTGAGTACTTCGTTTACCGTTTAGCTCTCGGAATTTCCTATGATTTGGTCTAATGCTACAGACGAGAGGTTCCTCCTTAAAAATGTACATATAGGATATCAGAATTCACCATATATACTCAATATTGGTAAACGGGGGTAATTCGAAAGTCCACTTTTCAGACTTCTCAGACAGGAAATTGTTCATCCAAATATTATTTTACAGAGATTTTGTT
>JAULBM010103916.1:0-19030 GCA_032357055.1 Geukensia granosissima | reverse complement strand
TCAAATGGCGTATAGAAGACTGGCAACTACACATCAAGATCTAACTACACACTAAATAAAATGAAGCTAGGTTTGACAGTCATTGAGAAATGGACTTATGTGTAAAAAAATTGCAAAGTCACTCAACCAAGAAAATGAGGTCAATGTCAGATGACATATAGCAGACTGGCAAGTACCCACTAAGACCCAACTACAGACAAAATATGGTTGGTCTAGGTATAACAGTTGTTGAGAAATGGACTTGAATGTAAAACTTGTCGCAGATTTTTGAATTTTTTCTAAAGTCATTGAACCATAAACATGAGGTCAAGGTCAAATGACGTATGACTGGTCGGCAAGTTCATATCATGAACTATCTGCACACCAAAGTTGGTTAACCTGGGTCAAACAGTTTCAGAGATATAAAGCTTATAACAAAGATTACGACGCCGCTGCCGGGGAGTGACACTTATGTCTCGCTTCCGTGACTAAAAGTCGCCGACGAGACAAAAAACTATTGCATGGTCATGAAAAAATCGTATCACATCGATCTCTTCGTTAATTTACATGACACCCAATATTTTTGCAAATTTTCCCGTCAAAAAATCGAAACTACTGTGTTTATTTACATATCCGGTAACGCTTGTAATGAAGGATAAAAAAATCTCTGAATCTCAAGAAGAAATTTGTTATTTTTCAGATGACAGCAGGGTCAATAGTAGTGCCTGCCATCGTGCCACTAAGGCCTCCAATACCAGGAAAACCAAAGTCATCTATTGACACAAACACAAAAATTGAGCTCAGTTCAGGTAAATTTTATTTTATGAAGCAAGTTTGTAACAATATAAGTATATAGATCCTCATTATTCTGGTGGCTTTTCTTGTGGTTTGAGTGCAGTTTTTGACATTTACCCCATATCTTTTCATTTTCAGATATAGAGTTTTATTTTTACATGTACAGTCCTTATAACCCATACAGTTACTTCAAAAGAACATGATACCCTGTATGTTGTAACAATCAAAAGACGCGCTATTTGTTTTAGACCGGATCTGACTTTTACTGACTTAATATGCTGAAGTGGTTTCCCATCAACAAATTTTTACATTAGTCAGAAATAATGCTTTTGAAATTTGATAGTAAAGAACTTGAAAAGTAAGCATGGACACCTTATCCTTTTTAGATTAGTGTGGGAAATTTTGAAAGGCAATTGACAAAGATGCTTGCTGGTTTGGGCATTAACTTTAGCCTTGCAACTGACCACTCAAAAGAAACTATTGCAAGGGGCCTTTACCATGCATAGAAGTTGGCATTTTCTTAACATTGAGCCTCCTTAACGTCCCCCTCAGGGTGGGTTGTTGATTTAAACATCCAAAAACCAGGGCCATCCCTTTCTGAGGACCAATGCCACCAAGACATAGATACCTAGTGCCTTTTATTCCCTGGCACTTCCTGTGAATGTTAAAAATAATAGGCCATTAGCTATATTATAAAACAACCACATCAGCTGCTTTTTGGCAGTAACATTTAACTGCCTTTTACAAGAATTGGAATTACTGTACAATTATTTAAGGTAAAAAATGAAGCAACAAAAGTAAAAGACAATGTTATACCCAGTTGGAAAGGTCACATTGTGAAGATGTATGCAAATAGAATGTACACGCACCTTAAAATTGAATACTACTGTATATTATTCATTTTGACAGATAAAACCATGTTTTTTTAATTCAGTTTTTAATTGAAGATTTTCTTGTTTTCAGATCAAAAAGATGTTGAAATATTCTACACAATTAATGGAAAGAAGCCTGATCCCTTTCCAAAAGTTGGATCTGAACGATTTACAATGCAGTACTTTGCACCGTTCACTTTACCTGCAGGGAAACAGACAGTCAAAGCTATGGCAGTGTCTAAGTAAGAACCATCTTTATGATTTAAATTAATGTTCTTAAGTTATGTATGCCTTATTTGTACTTTGAAAACTGTTTACATTGTTTTTTGAATGAAGGAAAAACACAAAAAGGTACCCAGTGCTGAGAAGGATTATATCCAATGCATTTGAAGTATTTGGGGTAGTAAATATCTGTTTTGGCACCAAAAAATATCAAAAACCAAATTATCATTTTGACAGTTTACTGAGTTGAAACAACCTTCTAACAGACAAGTATATTTGACCTGATACATTTTACTTGTATACCATATATATACTGCACAATGTTAACAAGAACAAATTTTTTTATAATATGTCACTTATTGGTATCTAAAGTACACTTTGAATGAGGAAAGTATGTCTCGAGAAACAATTTTTTATTGTAAAAAGATTGCAATTAGTATACTAGAATGTACTAGAATACTAGAATGTATGTTAAAAAATGTATTTTCCTTTAATGTAGCTCAGTGTTCTATTATAGTTAGCACGGTTAGACTCATGAAAATCTACCATATTTATTTTATTTTCAAAAAAGCCTCAGAAAGTGACGTCATAAAGCACCTCTTTTACCTCAGATAGTTTATTTCCTTAATCCTCAATATAATATATTAATTTTAGATAAAAAATGTTTAAAATGGGCCTTTAACCTTTCCATTTCTTCAACAAGAAAATGGTTTCCAAAACTAATTAACAGATGAAAAAGATCACCTGGCTGCTTAAGACAAGATTTTATTTTTGAACCCCTGCAAACAAACTTTGGGATTATATAAGGATGGTCTCTCTGTCAATCTGTAAGCACATCTCCTCCTAAACCATTCAAGATTTTATATTTAAATCCTCTTTACAAAGTTCAGTGGTATGTAGGAATCTCCCTGTCTGTGTCCACATACCTTCTAAGCACATCTCCTCCTAAACTGTTCATTAGTTATCAATGAAATTTTAAACAAACATAAGACACAATGTGTTGATATGCAGGAAGAAAGGAAATTCGTCTTGGCCAATTCCAATGGTAGATAATCCATTGGGGGAGCAGTGGTATCTTTTGTGAGTTTTGCTCACAGTATGTCTTGATTTCTGGTAAGAAGGCTGTTGAAATTTTCTGAACCCTAACACTAAATAATTATATTGATATAAAATTCCTTTCTATCCTATCTTAATGTATACATGGAATAACCTTTTACACCCATAACTTTATGCTTTTTACTGAATTTTAGAGATGGTATGAGAGAGAGTAATGTTGGAACTAAGATATTTGAAGTGAGTTTTGTACCTAACAAAGAATCTGCACCAGTTGATGATGATTTAGGATTTCAAGAGGACTTAGAGAAACAGAATTCTACAGTAAGTAATTCACAAGTAGGCCTCAAATTTATCGGAATACTTATCCTTCAGGAAAAGTCCTTGGAATTTTTAAAATAACAAAGAACACTTGGAAATTCTGATGAGTAATGTAAATGTCCTTGGAAACTTTTTCTTGAGTTTTTGTTAGAGGGTTATCTTTCCTACCTAATTCTTCGTTCCCAAGTTTGTCATCGAAATCTTCAGTTTTTTTAACCTTGAATGTTTTAATATAAATAAACTACAGGTCTAAAATTTTGCATGCTGAGACAACATCTACACTGGAGTTTGAGTGAAGATTTCCAATGGAATATACTGTTTGGTCACTGATAAACATGCCTTTGAAAAAATTAATGAACTTCTGAACAAATAGGCCCTGAATGTTAAAATATAAACTTTTTAAAATTTTTGTGTTGCCTGCAACATATAGGGATCAGGGTCTGTCATCCTGTGTCTTGCATTGTCTTGGGTGGCTAAAATTTTCTGTCACATTTTTTCTCAGCAACCATGCAGGCAAGCTTTCAGATATGTGGCACAGACATTTGGTACAGGGAATTTTTGGTGTAAGACAGTTTCAAGTTGTTTTGATTTCTTGTTAATGATATTTGGATTTTGCCATTGAAGCACATAGTGGAAACCCATTTTGTGGTCAAAACTTCCGAAAATTTCTGGGTCAATATTAGTGAAACTTCACAAAATTTTTATTATGTGCTATTATGCTTTCTTTTTTTTTATGTGCATTTTTTGTTCTGAACAATCTTTGGGGTTTCCCAAAGTAAAACATGGATTTTGTAAAGGCTACACACATTTTGGAGATAGGGGTTAGCATTTGGTAAGTGTTGCAGAATATACCAGTAGTTTTTCTAATTATTAATTTTAAAATTGCTGTTAGTCATTTAAAATTATTGGTATTTTCAGTTAAATGTGAAGAGAGCTGCAAAGAATTTATTACTGTCAGAGAAGACAGCCTGGACAGATATGGGTACAATGAAACAAGCAATACAGAATATTGCAGGTATATGGTTACGTTCTGGCAGCTTTTATGTGTCTAAGCTATTGTGGCATAGTCAATGACAAACACTTGTCATTACTATTATCATTCAGACATGTACATATAATTAATTATTAATGAGTCAATTTAACATTTATTATACAATTATAGTCAGTTGTAGAGGAAACACAATAATATTTGTTATTATTTAGCAAAGCATTAGCAGACTGTAAATATCCAAATAAGATTCATTATGAATAAGCAGTCACTATAAAAAAGGGTAAATTATGAAGGTAATTTCAATACAACAAATTTTAACTTTATTTGAACTATTTCAGATATGAATGTATCAGGAAGTAATTACAGGAAACCAACCACTGGTACAAGATTTTTAAATAACAGGAAATCAGTCCAGGATAAAAATGATGTAAGGTTTAACCCAGAAATATATATTTAGAGGTCAGGGGTTGAATGTACTATATTTCATGGATCACAGGGTTCAAAACATTTTTCCACTTTTATTTACTTTTGTATCTCATAAAAATGATGTGGTTGGTGGATCTTTTCCTTTTATAAGTAAGACAGATATGTCTTACAGTAAACAAGGACATATATCTACTGTCTACTTCTGTTTGCCAAGACATTGATTGAATCTCTGTTATCTGGCAGGGGCATCCTTGTCCCATGAACAAATTTCCTCTGTTTATCAGTCAGGATTACTACCATATATGGAATGAGGTCATGAAAGGTCAGATGGCCCTAAAACTCTTCATATTTGTCTGGGTAAAAAGCTGAGCATGGAAATTAAAGAAATTGCTAATTTAAATATAATCCCACAGTCTCATCAATTTTCTATGCACAGATTTTTACCCGCAACCAAATGAACTTTTCATACCTTAAACAATAGAATTCAACATTTTTGCAAAATATGTGAAATTCTTTTGAAACATTGTTAAATAACCCTTATTGATGCTTAGAATATGTCTAAAAATTAAATTGGAACTTTCCAAATTTTGTATTTTTGAAGTGTATGCAAATTAAGGATACATTTCCGTTTTTGGCAGTGTTGTTGACTGTTTATATGGAGTGTGCTCTGACGTCTTACAGTTCCCCAAAAGGATGACAGGAATCTTGGTCTACTGTTTCATCTTTATTTTTTTTCAAACAATGGTTTGTGAAGCATTCCTTATTGTAAAATAAGCTTGAAAGGTTTTCAATGCTTATTACATGATACTTATTTCTCAGCACCAAACTATGCCATATGATCAGAAATTCGTGGATTTTAATGTATGTCTCATGACAACCTTAAAGAAAGCTGGTTACAGTTTCATAAAACAACTCTCTCTTCAAGTCAAAAACTGACCAAGCAGATGACTGCAATTTCAATATTTGAGGAAAATCTTTTTCATTGTTATATGAAACTGAAGTCTGTTCTTGATTACATTATATTGATTATTTTAGTATAACAAATCACATGATGATCACTATGGTGGACAAAGTTCTAGACATGATGGAGGTCGTAGTTCTAGACATCATGATCGAGAGAGACCTGATGCTGCCACACAGGCCATGAGGTTAACAAGAGAAGCAGAACTTCTCAAGTATGACCATTTTTTGTTAATTGACATGTCTATTTTGTAGTTTGATATCGAAAAGTAAATTTATGTTATTCTGAAAAACAAGCAACTATCGCTTTCCCAGTTAATAAAAATAGTGCCACATTATATTTTTTGTTTGGTAATTAAATTGTTTGTTGAAAAATTAATACAACAGAAACATTGGTTCCAAAATAAATCAGAAAGCAATTTAATTTGTAGTGTTTTCTGTGTTTACCATACTATATCCTTGGGAAATTTGAACAGTAGTAATATTAAAATTCTCAATAAAAGTGGAAAGTTTAGTCAGAATAGTTTGCAATAAAATAAACAACTCACAAAGTAAAAATTTACACTGAAATAATTGTTTACCTCAAAATATAAAAATAGGAGATGTGGCATGATTGTCCATGAGACAGCCACCCACCAAGTGACAGTAGAATTTTAACATTCATGCTGCAATGAAAACCTTTTGTACAGTTTTAAGATAAATATCAGTCAAATACAATTATCTTTTGGTTTTGGGTTGTTTTTTTATTAAAACAGCCCATAAAACAAATTCACAGATCTAATAATGCTCAGATGGAATTAAAAAAATTAAAATAAAAAGTTTGAAATGTTAATCCACAAAAATATAATTTAATTAAGTTCTGTATTTGATTACAATTTTATTTGATATACGACTAGTTTATGTTTATGATTGTAGAAGTTACAGTGAAACACAGTCGGACCCATTCTCTAGATACTACATCAGTCGTGGCAGTTATGGACAGGAGGAGGCTAGACCAATACCACCAAAACCAGGAAAGGTAAGGTACAATACAGTCACGTTGGTCAGAAAAAAATTCAGGAAGGTAAAATACTGAGACACTGTATGGGTGATGGCACCAGCATGTAAAGTTTACAAAATCAGATGCATTTTGCTGGGCCTTATCTCTTTTATTTTATGAACAGAAGAAACCATCAACAATCTCTTGAGCATTCCTGAAAAGATTTTTGTGAACCTTGTGCTCACAAACATAAATACTTATCTGTATGTCCGAACTTTGTCAATTTGTTGTCAAAGATTTCTCAGCTTGTGTATGCAGGATTGATTTGATATTTGGTCTGAAGCATTATCAGGATGAATTATACAGTGTCTCCCTTCTTCAGGTCCAACATTTGTCTACTTTGTTTGCCAAGACATTGATTGAATTTTGTTCTATAAAATTTGTGTCAAAGATTTCTCAACTTGGGTATGTTGGATTGATTTGATATTTGGTCTGAAAAATTATCAGGGTACCATGTCTCCCCTTTCAAGTCCATCATATATCTACTATGGGGGCATTTTCTCTATATTTTTTCAGGGTTTACCAATCTTGACAATGTTATTATGTTGGGCTTTTCCTGCAAGTCCATGCCTTTTTTGATAATAAGGTGGTTAATTATGGCACAAATACATTAAAATAAATTGTTGGTAATGCTATTTAATGTCAGCATCTAGAAGAAAAATAAACTGTTGGTAATGCTATTTAATGTCAGCATCTAGAAGAAAAATAAATTGTTGGTAATGCTATTTTATGTCAGCATCTAGAAGAAGTGTGATAATTAACAACTGTAGTGAACTCTTGAAAATTTATTGGTCAGATATTAAACAAATTATAATGGACTTTAAGTATTTATAACTTTTTTAAATGCAAGTTTTACTTTTGAAAGTGATTATTTTAAATTTAGCTCATATTTAAATTGAAAAGATTCTATAGGAATTTAAAGTGTACGGTTTGAACTTATTTTAAATGTTATGTGATAGGATCATCAATACCATATTTGCTGAGCAATCAGACTTGAGGCATTTACAAGCTAATGGACCATTTCAGAAATGCAACAGAATTCTGGGAACGTAATTGTTCTTGTTGAATTTCATTGGTCAGGACGTCATTTACGAGGATGCTGAGATTGCACAATGCATTTTAGGACGAAGGAAGTTGAATTTCTGAATCGGTCCATTTCTTCTTGTTAAATTTAGTAAACATAACTGGTTATATTATATATGTTGTGAAGAATGATGAATTTAGATATCTTAAGAATGGATCAGAAAATTTGTATATTGTAAGTCTATTTAACCATTTAACTAATATATTTACAGATGGGGACATGTGTATATTGTAAATCTGTTGTACCTTTCAATACAACGTCCTGTGTGGTGTGTGAAGGACCCATTCCACTTCAGTACCATCAACCAAATGTTGAACTCAGGTAATCTTTAATTTATCAACAGAAAACTACTCTTATTAATCAAATCATTTGTTAATATTTCTTATACTGACATTGGTTTTGGTTATTACTTCTGAAAACTTGAGATTATAACTAGTTATTTTTATCACTATTTTGCTGGGTCTGCATGATAACAAAATGTTCTTTCTAATACTTCTACATTAGATTCTTATTACTGAAAGTCTAAGACCAATATTCCATTGTCAGGGATAATAATCATTCCATTATCCATGGCATAATACCTATCTTAAAATTGGTCAGTGAATAAGGATATTGTTTTTATATATCCTTATTCCTTGTAAATGATAAGGTTTAAACTCAGTTGTATTTTCAACAAGTTTTTTTGGCAATTTTGAATGTAAAAGTGTTCTTAAAACAAATGTTATAATATGTGATATTTTTTATAATCAGAAGTTTGTGTTATGGGAGAAACAGATTTTTACTTTGGAAAAAAATATCAAAATGCAGTTTTCCAATACCTAAACTACAGGTCAGATTAAATTGGATCAGTTTAGTATATTTAACCAAGTTATCAATAGATTGACTGAAAAATGCTTCACAAAGTAAAAATACATAAATATAAGTATTTTGACTACATGTACCAGGAAAGACAGACAGGGAATGAGATTCATCACACAAAACTTTATTTTATTTATGTATGTTATATTAGACAAAGCTTTGTTTCATACAGATCTACAATAAAGGAGAAGGAGCCAGAGAGGTAAAATTGAGGAAATATTTCTTTTCATTTAAAATATCAAATTCAAAGGTTTACACATGTTTTTCTCTTTATGACAGATAACTACAAATCAAAGGGTGATGGTGGAAATATTTGACAGGATTTTAGATTTTCAATAAAAAAAGTTCAAACAATAAATATTGAGTAACACTTTGAATTTGATTATACCCACTCCTAACAAGAAAACCTTGATTAATATGGTGTCAGGGAACTAACATATCATTTTATTAATAATTTCACATTTATACTTATTTAACTCAGATGCACTTAGAACTCACAGATATAGACAGTATTTTTATTTTTGACTTCAGACATTGTCTGCCATTGTGTGCCTTGATGCTTTTGTGAATGAATGTATTCATATTTATTTTTGGTGTTAGAATATTTCAGCATATGTTATGACATTGTATACAATGCTAGTCTTTGATTGAGGTCAATATGAGGTTTTTATTGACCTAAAAATCAACTTAATGGACCTAGAAATTAATATTGGCCAAACCCAAGGCTGATATGAAAATCATAACAACCTATACTGAAAACCTTAATTGATTAATTGCAAAATAATCAAATGTAAAGTGAAACCATGTCCATATGATTTTTTATCATTTGACTGATGTCAAGTAAGTTGTAACAGAACGTGAAAAAAAAAGTGAGTCAACAAAAGTTTAAATCAAACAATATCTAAACACACAGAATGCAACATGACAGCATTTCATTCGGTAAATACTTGTAGGTAAAATCATGATGTGACAATAATGTTTTCAAGAATTTAATGTGTTTCTCACTATGTATTCAAATCTCAGTATTTTTTTAAATTAAATTACAAGAGTAAATGCAATTCTAATACTTGTCAGATTTTTATATGATCAGAAAAACAAAAGAAGTTTTTGACAGATATTTTTCATCGTGTCTAATAATACATTTCCAGTGATGCACATTTAAAGAAACATCACAATTTTACACTGAAGTATATTTTTCTCTTAATACACAAGGAGAAGATTTATTTTATACAATAAACCAATTCAGAAATTCAACTTATGTCCTCGTAAAATGCATTGCGCAATCTCGGTGTCCTTGTTAAAGACGTCTTGACCAATGAAATTTAACCAGAACAATGACACTCCCAGAATTTCATTGCATTTCTGAAATGGTCCATTGTAATGAAATCTGTTGTATTTTGTTTCAGGAATGGTTTTGGCTCTGGAGTTGAGGTTTGTTTTTTTCAATACTATTTGTTAAGTTTTTAAAAATAATTCCAACCAGCTTGATCAAGTGCCATACATAACTTTTTTAAATATACAGTGTGAAAAGATTAAAGCTGAAAATACATAAGCACAATTCCTGACTATGTGGAGTTTATTAATTAAAACATGATTTTGCCATATTAATCCAAATAACAGGTAAACAAGGATTCTTTTCCTCCACTAAACTGCATTTTACATAATAAGTAACTTCAAAATAAAGTATGGACTCCTCTTAAAATACCCATTTGATTCAAATAAAGCATGCATGGAAGGTTCTGTAAAGTCATCTGTCATTTTGCCAATATTTTACTGTTTCATTTTTTATGTGTCACCTTTTACACATTTTAATACACAAGATTCAAAACCGGTACTACCAACATTTGTAATAATCACCTACATGAGTTGGTTATTTTTAAACAGTAAAAAATTTCCTAGATTTTAAAATGTCATGGTTAACATCAATTTGTGGAATTTATTTCCATACAAACCCTTCAATACACAAACATAGTTGATATGTATTTGATTAATTTGAATACAATTCAAGATTTCCTATAGGACAACATGCTTTTCATGGGTGGATTGTTCTTGAACTATTTGGGTGGTTATTGTTTACTTGAGAGTTTTGAAATCAAATAAAAAATTGTGCCTCTTTGTGTGTGTAAAAACAAATAAATTAAGTGACTAAGTGTATTTAAAATTGCACAAAGCAGGTCATAGTACCAGTGTTAAAATAGAAGAATATGCATAAGTTATTGCTGCACTCATTTGAAATGCAATTAAAAACAGATAAAAATGGTGGATGACTTTATACAAATGTTTATAACATAAAAAAGAAAGGCTTGTTATGTTTAATTGCCAACTTTTAGCTTGGTTCTTATTTTATAGACTCAGTGGTTACCAGTGTCACATCCTGTTGGAGTACCTCTGAAGCCTACAAACACTGTCAGTACACAAACAGTAGGGTTATTCTATCCATCAGAGAAAGGCTTGTCAAACAAAAGGGAGGAGATAGAAAAGAAAATAGCTTTAGAACAGTCTATGAGAGACAGACAACCATTAATGACACCTGTTAGTCCTGGCAAAGGTATATAGAAACATAGTTAACTCTCATTATCTAAAGAAACTGTAGGTAGATCAGTTCATTTGACATTAAATGTTCAGCCACTGTAAAATAATTGTTAAACTCTTCATGATTACATGTTGTATATAATTATTAAGCATTTATGGTAAGTTCATTTAAGGCTTTATATACTTATGGGCATTAACATCTTAAATATCTAATAAGCCAAATTGTGTGACTAGTGTTGTTCCTTGTTCAAATATAGAAATAGTAGAGGTGGCACTATTTTATATGAGACAGACACCAACAAAGTGCACAATGCAATAAGTTTTACACCCTGCAGTTCGCTGGACAAACATCCACTTACAAAAATGTGAAATTATTTATAAGTGATAATAATTGACCAATTATAACTGAAAACCTATAAAACAATAAAACATCAAAAACAACAACTACTGTGCTACTGGTTTCTTTCAAAAGTCAATCTGTATGAAAATGAAAATATTTGGGGTAACCACATTTCTCTGTGGTTTGGAGATTAAACCCCAACAATTTAAAGATTAATTTTTTTACTTTGTTAGGCTACTGGAGAAAACAGGTAGACCACATATGTCACCACCTGAAAGCACATGCTCAAAATGATGCAGAGTTCAGAGCTCTGATAGGGGAACCTAAGATGGGGAAGGTATTTTTTGTATTTGTTGTCTAATAACCATATGGAACACATTGAGTATGTATTGTTAATTCTGTTCAGCCATCTTCAAGAAAAATATATCTGTGATACTTGTTAAACTAAATCCTCCATTAGCTAAGATTTGGATGACAAGCTGGAGATGAACAATTTTATATTCCATATGTGAAACTAAGTCTTACTGGTGACCATAAAAGAGAGTACCATAAAAAAAATATAAGAATACTTATAAGAGTCTTGTAAGGAATATTTTTGCCATAGTCAGATACGATTTTATCAAACTGCAATGAATATTTGTACCATTGTCTGACATAGTTTCATCAAAAAAGACTTTTCATCAGATCTACTTAAAATCTCAAAAGTTGAAGGAAAAAATGAGAGCAGAATCAGAAAGTAATATTGAACCTAGTTTAAGTTTTAACACTAGTTTTATCTTTTGTGTTTTTTGGATCCTAAAATAATGTCTGCATATTTGGATCCAGTTCTATCATTGACTCTTTAAAATGTGAATTGTTGGTAATAACAGATGAAAGCTACATATATTTCATTTCAGTCATTGTAAAATGTTTCTCTTTGTCAGTTGTTATCTGGGGCTGTACAAGAAGATGGACATGAATTAAGTATAACCTTGACATTTGCCATCAGAGGAAATAAAGATCCATTAACAGGCAGAAAACTAGGAATTACTGGAGATTATCTGAGTATGCATACAGATAATGATAGTTTGACCAGTTATAGAAGTGATTCAGAAGGTATGAGTATTAGATGATATGGACAACTTTAAAAAAAAAAGGCAAAAAAATTGTCAGTGTTTGTATATCTTACCTATTGAGATTGCAGAAAAAAGTAGACAAAATATCAAAAAATGAATTTTTAATTTTTTTTTTTTTCAAGTTTTATAGATCACAAAGGAACTGTAATTTTCTGTATCATTTTATGCTGTTAATTTTGGATAGGTCTGAAAGTTCAGATAAGTCTCATAGTAAGTTCCGTTTTAGTATCATTGTAAGTATAGGAACACAATAATGTTCAGTTTTTGTCTCATAGTAAGAGTCAGAACAAAAACTGTTCAGTTTTAGTCTAATGGTTAGTTTATGAACAAAATAAAGTTCAGTTTAAGTCTCATAGTAAAATTTAAAACAAAAACTGTTCAGTTTTAGTCTAATGGTTAGTGTAGGTACAAAATTTAGTTCAGTTTTTGCCTCATAGAAAGTGTAGGAACAAAATAAAGTTCAGTTTTAGCCTCGTAGTAAGTGTAGGAACAAAATGACAAAAACATAAAAAGTTTTAGTAATATTATAAGATAAACAAACATTGTAGATTAACTTGTGATACAATAATATTTTTTAGATGAAGAAATTACTAAAATTACTGGAAAAAAGAAAACAGTAAAGAAAAATAAGCCCAGAAAAAAGGAAGCATCAAAAGTTGCAGTAAGTATTCTAGTATCTTCTTTTACAAAGACATTAATTCATGTGTCTATATATTCTAGAGCTTGTCATCTCAACAGATGGTGTAAAGTTTGATATTTCTAATAACCGTATTTTGCTATAGATTATATGCTATCTTTTACCCTAAAAGCATTTCATAGGGTTAAGGGTGCATACAGTGTAACCCTACACGAAGTTTGGTGATTTTCCTCCCAAGTTGTCAGATTGGCTATTCGTCTCCCTTTTTGATAATGTTTCAAGAAAGCAAGGCTTTTGGCAATACATGAAATAAATATCAACTTTCACTTACTTGTATCAGTAATAGATATGTTCTTTCATATATCGACACGAGAGAACTACTTTTACACTTGCCGCCATTAGTAATATAACAAAACAAAACATCACATGATCATAAAGTGATAGAATTTCAACAGTAGTTTAAGTATCTCTGGGTTATCAAAAGGTAGCTGATCATCGTTAACTTTTCTAAAATTTCAGTAAAAAATAATTAAAAGTTTTTTTTTGCTTGAAAGTTTAAAAAACGGAGATAAATTCAACACGGGATTGGTTGCTGATCCGGACCAAACTCGGAAAGATATTTTTACCGCACTGTCACTTGCGGGTTATAAATTAGTCGTTATTTTCTTCCAATTCTTTGCTATTTTAGCTTATTTCTTAATAAAAAGTTGTTTAAACTGTTAAATAAGAAGGAATGAAGACTCGATCACCCGAACAAAGATATATATTTACAAAACAGTGGTGAAAACTTGTACGATCATGACAATCTTTACTGGGACATTCTAAACAAAAGTCCTCCCGTATAATATATATGAACTAGACTTTTTCCTAGGTGTTTGGGGCTAAAAGGCCCCGCTTATTATGTATAAATGCATATTTTCTACACCAAAATATGGTATACCACAGCATTCTAACCACTTTAGATAGAATATCATTTTTTATATTTCATAAGTGTAAGACTGATTAAGTAAAAGAAAAGGGTGATCAGGCTTCTCTTCCAATTAAGGATTTTCAGCAGGGTGGTCAGAAGGGGTCAAAATTTTCAATGTTTTTTAAACTGAGTCCAGGGTGTTGACACAAATCTTGAAAGGCTTTAAATTATATTTCTGTTTCTCTAAAGAATATCATTTTACTGTCTGTCTCTATTTCTATCTGCAGTTTTTGCATCTATGAATGTTGTCCTTTTTAATGTATATGTTATATAAGTACATGTAAGGGTGATTGGGGTGATATTTATTTATAATGTTTTAACACTATATAAATAATATTAGGTCAATGTCTGAAAGATATCAACTTTATTGTTCGAGACTAACAGACTAGTGAAGGGTGAGGTTTACCGAGCCCTTCAACAGTTTCGTGCCAAAAACAAAAATTTTGATATTTTTCAGACTTTGTCCTAATATTGTTTTGATACTGCAGCTATAAAATATTTAGGTTACTAAAAATTAATTAAATTAACACAATAATAAAACTGCTTCTCCCTCAATTAACCCCTGGCTGTAAAGGAAATGAAATTGACATTGTACAAATTATCACTTTGTCACTATATTTAGGACACATAGCCAAAAGGAAATGTTCCAGATGCTGGATAAAAATGAATTTTAACATGAAAATGCTGGACATATAATTTAGGCAATAATGTGTACAAGGATTTAATTTGAGAACAATTGTTTTTTACAGCCTATTGATCAGAAGTTACTGAAGGAACTCGGTCCCTCAGGTGAGGGTGATCCTACAGAAATCCAAAGACTTATTGATGAGGTATATCTTTCAGTCTTCTATTCATAAGCAATTTTGTGTCAATTCAAATAAAGAATTTTTTTATACATGTACTTTGAAGAGCAATACATTTTCAAATTTCAGAAATATGAAATAAAATGTTTTGTTTAGTATGAACTTTGTTGTAAGAGTCAAATAGTTAACATTTTTTTTCAAAAGTATAAATGTTTACATTTTTTCTGTGATGAGACCAAAGGTAGAATCATAATGGTTCTTGAAGAATATGGAATTAATATCCAAGTCAACTTATTATTGCACTGCCAGCTGTTTTTAGAACACCTGGTCTAAAAGGCCATGTGAGCTTGTGCCATAACTTAGCGTATTCTTCTACCAACAATTCACATTTTAATCATCTCCTCTGAAACGACTGGGCCAATCTGAATCTAACTTTTAGGAATGGTCCTTAGATGGTTTCCTTCAAAGTTTTATCTGGGTTCACAATTGGCCATCCAACACAGCTGTTGTTTCTAAAGATATAAAAAAGGGGGTGGTTTCTTAAAAAAACCTTCTCCTTAAAAGCTGCATAGCAGATTGATGCAAAACTTTAAACTTTAGTTGAATGGTCCTTATAGCGATCATTTTTCAAAATTGTTTTCAATGCTTCAGATAGCCAACCAAGATGACTTCCACATCCAAACTTAGTTTAACATAGGTCCCTATGGGAAATTCATTAAAAATCTTAATGTCTGGAACTACCTGTTCAAAGTAAACCAAACTTTTATGGAATGGTCACTAGATGGGTCCATATCAGAATTATATTGATTGATTGGTTGATTGGTGTTTAATGCCACGTCGGCAGTATTTCAGCCATATTGTGGGGAGAACATACATAATATTTATTAAAATTAAATCAAAAATTAAATATTCAGTCCTAAAAATTGTAGGTTTGGTTTATTTACAAATATTAAACTTTGTATTTTATTTCTCCACTTTGTCTATGTGAGGGAAACCGGTCCATAAAATACTATATGGACCGGCCTCGATTTCGATTTATATATAAATTTGTAAATTCCGCATATCAACGTCCCGATATTTTCCGGTATTTAGTCACTCCGTGAAGTCAAACAGTCAAAATGTCGTCTGGAAGGTTCGCCTCGTTGAATGAGGACCAACTTCAACAAATTATGGGTTAAATACCTAATCTGGAAAAAAACAGAGAGGGGAAAGCTATGTGAATTGCTTTATAAAATCTCCACTTTATGTATGTACATGAATGAAGGTGGAAGTTTAATATAACAAATAGTTCATGGCACCTTGGGTCATATGCCAATTTATGGACCGCTTCGGTCCATATAATTTTTTCAGGGTGACTCACCGGTCAATAAATTGCCATATGACACAAGGTGCCATGAACTATTTGTTAAATATTAAATTTTGTAGAGGGATGATTTTTATTGCAAAGGAAAAGTACACAGTTGTCTCCCATGTCGTACAAATGTTTTTTGTAGATTCAACATCAATTAGTATTCACATCAAAAACCAAAGCTTCATTCTAAAGAAAAGTTCAAATATTAACAAACGAAAGAAAATAAAACAAACAAATAATTTTACTGACAGAAAATATGTTAGAGATATCAAAATAGTGGAGCTGTATGAGCTTGAGTTACTTTTTGTATCACCTACATTTACTGCATTTCTGTTTCTGCCACCTACAACAACCTTGACCTGATGTTGATGAGCATTCAAGGTGGTAACAGCCTGGCAAGGGTTAAGGTCACCTTCTGGACAGAAAGCTGACTGGAATGGAATGTTTATACTGCCTGGAATTGTTCCTTTGTTATATCTGAGACCAGTTAAGGAACAGAACTACACATATGATTAAAACAATAAAAACCATTTTAAGGTTAAAATACATATAACCAGTAAACAGTGTATTAATTTTTTGGGGGTTAAAATTTAAATAACTTTACAATTTTTACAATTTAAAAATATACTCAACAGGCAGATTAATTATTTGATTTGATCTGCTTCATGTTTATTACTATTAAATACAAAATTTTGGTTATTTATGCGATGAATAATAACATTCTTCATTTCTGCTGAATGTAATGACTATTTGGAGTAGAAAACTTGAATGTTAATATGGAGAATGAAAATCAGTTCATAATAATAAATAATAAAATAAATGAACCTGGACATAAAAATGCTAAATTCAAACTGTCAGTTTTGTTGTTGTTGTACTTGGGGTTGTTACAAAAACTACATTTGTGAAATTTCAGTGATGTCTATTTGTAAGTTTTTAATTAATAAAAAGTTTGAGCTCTTGTAAGAAAATCCTGCTATCTTTTAGTTACATATTAGTCCATGTATAAGGTTTAATTTAAGGATACTCTTCTTGGGCCCTGACATCAATCACCAGTAACATAGGTTTACTGTTTTGTTTACGTTTGGTTGGACTCTTGGTTGGGACTGGTCCACTGAGTTCTCCAAGCTCTATCAAGTCCTCGGCAGAAATATGGGGACATTTTACTGCTCGTAGTTCCTCAATACTGATCGGTTCCATAGACTGAAATAAAAAAAAATAAATAAGGGAAAGATTAAGGGGTCTGTAATCAAACAATTAATAATCATATAGACAATCTACAACTCAAGATTATGTTTTCTTTAAGTACAGAGGTGACAATCACATGACTGTTGCTACTAGTGGCAGATCCAATAAACATAGGCTGCAAGAAACAAATGAAAGCTATTTAATCATGTACATGTACTTTCTTTACTGGAAATTGCAAAAGGTTAATAGAAGAAATGTTTTTACAATACAGCCTTTTTGTCTAGAAATGATCATTTGTAATTAAATCAAACACCTCAAAGATTTTCCAATATAGTTTGTTGCATTAAACATGGAGTTTGATTCTGAAAATATTTTAAGAGATGTTGTTATTATTACAAAATATTGAAGAGAAAAGACTGTTTTGTAAAGCTATTAAAAGCTTGTCTTGTATTAACAAATTATAGCATTTTAAACCATTTTCTGTGAAGAGAATAATTACTTCAATAATTTCATTGTTTACCTGTTTTTTTTATTTTAGTAGCAAATGTTACAAAATTGTCACTTCTGATGGCAATGCAGCAGGAAGGATGTTCTAAATAATTGTGTTTTTTTTTGGGTGGGAGCATATGAAGACCATGGTATTTATATGTCTGTGAATAAATAATCCAGTTTATATATACATAGAAACCTACCATTCTGGCATTGAGACCCTTTTTATTTAAATGAACTTTATGTAACAGTTGAAACCATTTGTGTCAGAGTTCAAGCATCACAGTATTCAGTTTCAATAAATATGCTGATGTGCACAAATTGTTTTCAGACGACAGTCAGATTTAACTTTTACTTGAACATATAAGGTTACAAACCAAATCATTTTTGGGCTGGTCATTGTAGTCCCTGGAATAGTAAGATAAGTTAGGACGACTCTCAGTCTTATTTTTCTTAGGTGGTCTAGCATGCTGTCTGTAGATTGCACTTTTAGGAGTGTTGCAAAATATCTTGATTGATTCCTGAACACAAGTCTCTATGTTAATCTCTGTAAAAAATAAAACAATAAAATAGGTTAGTTCTTTAAATTCATATCTTTCACAATTAAATGTGAAGAATAAAATAAATGAATGGCATATGATTCATTGGAACATTTCCCCTTATCAGATATTTCACAGTGAACTTTTTCCTATGTTTATTTTCTACACATAAGTCTAAATATGGCATTTAGTTTACAAAAACATATTTCACAAAAATATGACAACTAACATGTTAAACATATCTTGAGACTTTAATCATAATATTGTCATAATAATGTTATAATGTTTCTGTAGTTAGGTTGGCAACTTGTAACTTTTCCAGATTTTCTATTTGACAGATTGGTAGGTGTTATATTTGAAAGTTTAAATTATTGTCTGTCAAAATACGACAGACTGTATAAAAATAGGAGATGTGGCATGATTGTCCATGAGACAGCCACCCACCAAGTGACAGTAGAATTTTAACTTC
>JAULBM010103805.1:0-19033 GCA_032357055.1 Geukensia granosissima | reverse complement strand
AACCCTTATGTAGATTTGTTCCCGTGGGGTACAAGAATGATGAAGAAAGATTAAGTCATAAGAAAAAACGAAATTTGCTTATGGAAACGCACTACGGTACTCGCTGTATAGTTTTCCTGCCATAACCCACCAACACCGGACATTACTGAAAATTTTGTTCGGTTAAGATCTATAAACACAAAATAAATTTACAATATTTATTTTAATCTCGTCTCCTATTTGTATTCATTTAAGGGATGATTCCGGTTTATTTTGTTTATGGATTAGACATAATTTTGTCGCTGAAAAGAAGTATAGTTATATATTTAATCCGAGGCAGATGCAGACTTTTTGAAAAGGCGGGGGTGGCACTTTTTGTGGACCTCTTGATTTTTCAATTTTCTCGATTTCTAATGGAGATAGAGACCAAAATTAATCCCAAACTTTTCCTTTTTTATCATATTTGCGTTTCAACGTGGGGCTGGTCCACTGTTGATTATCTCCTGAAGGAATGCAATTTTTGACAAGTATTTCTTATCAAACGTGCCGCTAAACTTTTTAACAGTTTCAATAATTATACCTTAAAATCTCTTGCGAGTGCTCTTAATCATTATGTTTCACTATCTCGATATTGATAAAATACGATTATCAAAGTGTTTTAATGTAAGAATTCTTCATAAGAAATTACGTGAGTGAATATTGATTCGATGGACAAAGATGAGTTATACTGAGTTGGAGCAAACATGTATGCAAGAGAAAAGTATTCTACGTTAAATTGTAAAGCAAAAAAAAGTTAGCCACAATATTTGGAAATCTATTTGGAATATATTATCTTGAAAAAGACTAATCGCATACATAGTTTCATCCTATTTTATTCCTTTTGTTATATTTGCGCAATAGGTATTCTCACTATGTGTGCTATAAGTCTAATAGAGCGTGATTATTGTGGTTGAATATTGTTAAATTTTAACAAAATCATATTTTAGTTTTTGATGTTTTGTGAAGCTTACCTTACGGTGTGTGTCTTTATTCATTTTAAAGGTTTTATGTTAACCTGTAGATGTCTGTAATTAATACTTTCGAACGGCTGTTTCATACAAATTTCACCTTTCATTTTTCATTTAGCCTCCACTTTAGATTAGAAGTACAGGGCAATATCCATTTTACAGGTGAATACCTACATTTCTTTGGAAGTATACGCAAGAATCTTTTTCTTGAATTTTGACATGTTTTGCCTTGGAGTAAGGGAAGTAACCGTTTAATTTTATCTAGCTTCTATCTTACAAATGATGTGGTCTTACAAATGAAAAAATAAAAAAAAGTTGTTTTCAGAGTTAATTTAACCATAATTGATAGGTATAGGAGACTATAATCCACCAAAAATCAAATAAATAATCAAACGTTTACAAAAGCTATGACAAAATGAATAAAATAACAAAAGCATTTTTAATTTTCAATAATCAGAAAAAAAGGTAAAGTCTAGAATTAACTTGAAAATAAATATGTCTTTATTTATTTTAATTTAATTTTTTTAAAGTATTCTTACACTTACAGGATAACAATTTGAATCACCACGACTTATGCGTAGAAAAAGCGCAAAATTATGCTCGGGTTATACAATTTAAATTCACTTTGAGTCTTAATCACTAATTAGCAAAATCACAAGTTCAATTTTTGACATTGAAAAACATTTAATATTAGAAAATGGTCTGTTCTTGATCATAAAATTTCAAATAAATATCTCACCAAAATAAGATATACTCAAATGTATCAAGTGTGATTGTTAAGCTATTAGCGCTAACTGACATCAAAATTTGTATGGTATTTTTGAAAATTCGAATAAATCCGGAATGCATATGTCATAGCTGTTTCAACAAAGACTAACATATGATTCTACACGTTCTTAACAAATTGTGCACTCCTAAGACAGATTAACGCTAACTAAAAACCCCAAATAAAATCGTTAACAATAGTTGGAGACAAATTTTTGCCAATGGATCTGATCATATTCTGGAGCAAAAAAAAATAAAGATAATAAGATCTTCATTGAATGACAAATCCCAAATAAATGACTCAGTAACTGAAATGACAAAGTCTGTGCATTTCCGAAAGATGATTATAACTTTGCATGAACTGATGTAAATCTGTTACAGGAGAAGTAACTCGTGGTCTTCATTCCTTATACATGTACAATTGGAGTTATCTTTCCTACCATAAATAGAATATTAAAAAGTTACGACATTTTACGTAGAATGCAAGAAAAATTACAAGGTTAAGTGCGTATAGGGGCCACAAATAGAAAGAACAGGCAACCATCTTTGAATTTCTTGTAACATTTAATGATCAAATGAAATATACAGTTCATGAATTAATGAACGCTGATAATGCAAATATGAAATTAACAATAATAGATGGTTTTTTAATATAACAATGAGAGAAAGACATAAACTGTATTCTGGAACATACATTATAGTACATGAAAATGATAACAGCAAACAACTCAAGTAGAAAGACGCTTTTTGCGAACTCGACACAGCACACGAGGTGACATCCGTAATAATATTTCAAAGAAAGAATATTGAATACTTTTTTTAATTTGTCTAAAAAAAGGAAATGTTTTGCATTAGAATCAATATCTACATATTGTTAAAACGCACTATTTGTGTAAGAAAGTTTGTCTTTCTGTGACTAACGAATTAGCTGGCAAAACATGGTTTGTTGTTCGTCATTCTCCAAAATCATTGATTTTTCCAGGTCAGCTTTACCAACAACCGACTTATTTCATTCATATTTGTCTGTCGTCAGACAACATATTTAATTGGAAAATTCTCTCCTAAGAACCGTCAATAAAGAACGATGTTACTGATAATGCACGTTTAACAAGCAGTAAAACTTATACTTGTAGTTAAATGAAAGTGGATTTCTAATCCTAATCAACGTTAAGAGACAATTTCTCTCTATTTAGTCTTTGAATTGTTCCTTTTATTGGAAATCAGTTAACATATCTCCTTCGACTTTTTCTAATTCTGCATAAAAAAGAAAGATCAATTGCAATGGGAATCACCTTTTCCTGCTATTTAAGTCGACATAAACCCAGAATCACATATTTTGTTAAGAAGGAAACATAGTCAGTTTCTGTTTGCTAAAGAATCTTTGCGAAAATTCATTTTTTAGAGTTATTGAAATTATAATAAGCAGCAGCATAAAACATAGCTTTCCTTGTTTTTATGTTGACAGGTTTATCTTCTTGTTCCCTGTCTGACTTTTTTGTTTTCTCTCGCTTCCAGTTGAAACAAAAAATATATAGCTATATATAAAGTAAATGTGTCTAAAAATAGCTACAAAAATCAAAAAGATCGATACAATCAAAAAAGGAGGAAAATCTTATATAGATCTGTTTATTAATAACTATAACAACACTAAGTTGCAAATACATTCTAAAAATGATAACATTTTTTACTTTTCGACAGAGCTTCATCAGGCATGGTTATCGATGTAAAACTGAGCACGTGTCGTTGTTTTCTTTTGTCTTATTTTTCAGAAGCCGTCCTTAAATAGTATGCATTATATATATGTCAACAATAATTCATTTTATTTATAGTTTTCCCATACAAATCAAGTGTTTGTTGAGATAAAAACCTCGTGAGAGTCGATACAATTAAATTAATAGACTGTGCTTTTGTAGTAAATAAACTTATTAATACAGTTCCCGTCACAGATTGTTAATATACATGGATAAAGAAGCTGTCGTTTTCAAAGGACAATGGAGAATCCTATTCAGAATTGAATGCATGGTATTTTTATACATTGTTTCATATATATATATATATATATATATATATATATATATATATATAATGGTTTTTCACGTATTGTATCAATTTGTTCTTTAATTCCAATAGGCTAAACAGTTGTTTCTTAATCCAAATTAGAAACGTGTATGGTTAATTTCAAAATGCAACATTTGAAGCAGGTTTGCATGAAAAATTTTTATGTCAAACTACAGGAAAAATCTCGTAAACTAGTGACACTTCAATTGTATGTTCTTATTACATTTTTATATTTTTATAATTAGCGTTGTCAATGAAAATGAAATTTTGAAGCCATCTTCCTTATATTGTTGGCTTTCCTCCCCCAAAAATTCTGCCAATTTTTGCTATTTGTTGTGCGTTCTGTCTCATTTTTAATGCATAATGCATTGCTAAATTTTTTTTTATTGGAAATGCATTTTGTCTCAACAGATATATATGATGCTTCCATATTTAAAACAAAACATGCACTGGAGCAAAACATACTGCATATATTATTTTTAGATCCAAACCCTCTCTTATTTATTTTAATTTGCGATTTGTTGATAGGTTGATGTGGTATTTAAAAAGACTTAAGAATACGTTTACCAATCAAATCTTTAATTGAGATTTTTATCCAAATTGCAAATTCCGACAAGGATACAGCTGATTAAATTATTGTCATACATGATATCTAACAATGGTTATCAATGAAAAAAATGAAGAAAAACCTCCGTAGGAATTACGCATTATTTCTAAAAATGATTGTTCTGAAATGAACCAAGACCATAATGAAAACGTGGTTTGTTTAAGTAAAGAGGCAGAAGAATGGTTTCTAAGTGTAGCGTTAATTTATCAAATAGAAAAGACAAACAGATCTGCTGTAATTTAGAATGAAATTAACATGTAATCTAAGGGAAAGTCAGAGCGTCTTTTTGCTATAGTATCAACTACTGATGAAATGCTCTTACTAGTCTAGTCGGATATAATGAGTCTTTGGAAGGTTCCGTGGTTCTTTACTTTTCTGGTCACACAAGCTGTTCACATGTTAAATAAGGAAATGGAATTCGAAGATACCAAAGAGACAGACAGAAATCGTCAAGGAGTGACATTCACCAATGCCTCCAGTTTAAGTCTTGTCGCCACAGCACTATCGGTCTGGTCACACGAGGTGTTCACATGTTTAATAAGGAAATGGAATTCGAAGATACCAAAGAGACAGACAGAAATCATCAAGAAATGACATTCACCAATGCCTCCAGTTTGTGTCTTGTCGTCACAGCACTGTCGGGTTTTTGCTTTGTGTCGTCAGATTTTTTGGGAGAATTTATCAGTTGGTGTATGGTGGAGAATTGTCTATTGTTCGTGAAATTTTACAGAAACGCGACGTCACAGAACAAAAACCTTACAGTACAACGGCGATATCAAACGGGGGAAAATAATGGATGTTATTCATATATCCACATCTATTTTTCTCACCGCAACAAGGGATATTTGTTTCAGTTTTTGTTTTAGTCTTTCATTATTTATTAAAGATTTTCCGTTACGGCTTATTCTTACATAATTTAAGCTGTTTATCAGCATATCGCAAATATAACCAGATTATATAATTTATATTATACAACTAAGAAATGTGGTGTGATTGGCCACGAGACCGCAATCCATAACGTGTAAATAACTCACATCTACAGATTACACTAAGACTTTCAAATTAAGAAACATATCCACAACATACAACAAGCTGTAAATGCCCCCCCCCCAAAAAAAATGACGATTTTTGGTAACAAAAGATCGGAATGATACATATACAAAGTTAAAAAGTCACATTTAAACATAAAAATAACGACATCCTTTTGATATTAAATACCTGACTTGGTAGAGGCACATAAAGTATGTGGCGGGGTTATACATGTTTGTGAGTATTCAACCCTTCCCCTAACCTAGTACTGTGGTTTGACAAAAAAAAATTTCTTTTGAGGTCCATACATATTACACAGACAATATAAAAAAGAAACAAGCGACAATTTTGTTGTACAAGTAGTGAAACTTTCCATTAACTTAAAGTTTTTGCTTTTATATTTGTTCAGTTTAGTTGATATTTAAATTTTAATATATTTTATATCAATATCACCGGAACAGCTCGTCCCCATCCCTTGTGTTTGTAACCAAAATATTCCTTATTGAATTTTCCTTGTTATATTGGATTTAAAGTAACATTAATTTATATAATTGTTATCAATTGAAGTTAAATTGTTCAGAATTCACATTCTGATGCGATAAAAGGAGGTACCGAATAGCATCACTAAAAATCAATGCTTTATATTTTGTGTAGATATTGACGTTAACCAATAAAAGAAAACCTATGCATTTCAAGAATTTCACTAGGATGATTTCTATTAATTTTTTAGCAATTTTATCTTACAAAACTGTTGATCATTGAGATGCATTAACTTTTGATATCAAATCATATATGATAAAAGCGTCTTGAAGATTTTATTTTCTAGATGGATTATCTTCTTCGGTAGATCTCCCTTAAGTAGGTTATTATAGCTTATAACAAAGTTTAATTATTTTGCGACAGCACTAATACGATATCTGAAATTAACAGCCTAAATACCATTTAAGAAACATCGAATTTGTCAGTTTTGTCACAATATTTAAAAAAAACATATCAGAATTTATGGCGTTACTAAGATTTATTATCAGTCTAGCTAGTTGACTTTTTGAGATAGGGTTTTCGGGTGCCAATCTGAAGATATTAATTTCCTGTTATGTCAGTACTTATAGTACTTTCAGAAATGAAATGAGTTAACATACTACTGGCAAATCGTATTTATTAAAAGCCTGGATGTGCGGGGTGGAATGTGGACCTTTTTTTTATTAAATATTAGCCAATTTTACCAATTAATGCTGACCATTAAGAGTAATAAGTAGGTAATTGCATTCTCGAATATTTGATTTTAAAAATTAATAGAAACCGAGAACCTAGGATTCAATATTTGTATCCAAATTTTTCCCCTTCGCAAATGTTATGCCGGGAAACAATAGGCATAAGGTCTCTCCGTCCTGGAGGCACTAATCCTCTAAAATGGGCGTCCCTGTGAGGGGTGTGTAAATTTACAATCCGTCAAGAGGGAGATGTTTAGAACACGCCACGTCTTAAGCACGCTTAAGACCCCCTTGTAACAGCTTATTTGATTGGTATGCGGTCAGTTACAAGGCTAAATTTTCCGTCCCTATCTAACCCACAATTCTTCCAGTCTACATATTAATTTACTGTTTGTTAACTTGTTTTCGTCCTGAACATGCATGAAATATTTGCCACTGGACGTTAAGCAACAATCAATCAATCAATCAACTGTTAAAATTCATCTAACCTCTATTGTCTGCAACGGAAAATTGGCAATTGTAACTCGTTTTTTCTTTTTTTTAAACGTTACAAATACTTAAACAATAAAAATACAAATTTCATAGACATAGCGATTCAAAACAATCGTTTCGTCGTCAATCATGGCAGAGGTTACGTTCTATGACAAATTTACTACTCAACATTTGCGCAGGAGGTTGTTGGGAGGCAACGTTGTATTGCCGAAACTGTTTTTAATTATTACAAAAACTTTAAAAGCTCAAGCTATAACTTTTGTTCAATGAACTTTGTAATATTTAAAACCACGAATTTTTTTTATCTCTATCAGTCAATCTAATGAAAATAAAAATACGTAATAATTCACCTCTTTGACCAGCGCTATGTTTTACAAGTTCATTATCAGTTTTTAATACCTTTGGAAGAAGAGAACACGGTTTTAACAAAATGATTTGTCGAGTTATTCCATCTGACAAAATTATTTCTAGGGTAGCAATAGGAAAACACATGGAGAGGTTTTAATTTGAATGTCAATGTTTTTGAATGTGAAATCGAAAGAAACAAATGGGGTCAATCAAATGGGGGTCAAGTCGATTGACACGACAAGCCCGAAAACAAGACAACAAAAAACATAACTGAATTAAACACAGAAAAACTAAATAAAAAATCACAAATTAATGGAAAATATATAGACGCAAACAAAACAGGGGAAAGCTAAGGTGGAGTAGAAATAAAACAAGTTTTAGCATATTAAATAGCACCTGTTGGGCCCATTGTCAATCTAAGGGAATGCCATTCAGACATAATGGCAATACAGTCATTAAATAAAACGTCATTATCATTAGATTTATGTATGAAGATAAGAGTGTAAATATAAATAAGGAGCTGTGGCACGATTGTCCATGAGACAGCCACCACCGAATGAACGTAGAATTCAAACTTCTACAAGCAAATATATTTTATAAGAAATCAATCAACAAACGTGTATTCGCTTGATGTAAATGATTTTACTATTTAACATACTTTTATTTAAATGTCAAGTAAATAACTTACTCAATAACCTCTTATAATATAGTCTTATTCAATCTATTACAACGCTTTGAAAAAGGTCAAGTAGCAATTATGTAAAATCTCCCACAGGAGCAACATTTTTTACATGAACTGTAACAGCTACCAATACGACCATTTCCACAATCTAACCCTGCATTTTACCATTATTCTACTAAATGAAGAAAATTGTCTTGATGTATTTCCTTTTCCAAAAAATATAGACACCTGTATACCTTACGTAGAAGTTTTAAATTTTTTTTATATCTTAATATTTACAGAATTTTCTTTGCAAAGACTAAATTTAAGTAGGTTTTCCCTAGTTTGGCTTTAGCAAGATAAGTTAGGAAATGAATATTTAAATAATACTTTAATATATCCTGTGGAAGTCTGCCTAAAGTCTTTTCCAGGAAATGCGAAGTTTGGCAATGCATTTTTTTTGATTTGACCAGATATTGCACAACACCATTTTCATGACCTACAATTGTAAAGCAGTAACAAAGCCATGTTGTATGATACTATGATAACGTAAAGATTTTAACTTTGCCGTATTGTTATAAAGAGGTTTTTCGTACACAACTGCTGTATGGTGTTCGTATTTCAAAAATTAATTGCCAAAGGGAGTCAACAGAAATAATCATTTTCAATGGCATTCATAACCACTTTAATGTTATTTTTGTTTCTACTTATTGCGCCATTTCAAAAATTTTACGGCATTCTTACAGCGTCATTTTTCTGGTAGATTTTAATTTGTAAAGACGTCAGTTACGAGAACGTTGAAATTGTGCGATGCGTTTTACTTGGACGTAGGTTAAATTTCTGAATCCATCCACTGCACGTATACTTTAAAGACTGGTCTTTCATAGGTGTATAATATTTTTGAAACTAATTCAGTTTTGATTGTCAGTCAGTAAAATAATTGACGTATTTAGTTTTTAAGGAGAAATGCTAAAAAAACATTGATATGTAAAAATGACTATATAGTTTAACTTTTTTTACTAAATGTGGCAAGCATAATTATGTTTCTTTTTATTTGTTTTTTTTATATCGCCGCAACCGTCTTAGTGGACTTTTTAAACAACATGACATGCTTTGTTACACTGGGTAAGATTAAGCTATCATAACTTGCCGCATCATTTTGTACTTGTTCCATGTCAGCAAACTTTGAATGTCGTTTTTTAATTGCCATGCTTTACTTTTACTAAGGAAACAGTTATATTTAACTGGCCGGTTATTGTTACGTTTGAATGTCATCACATTTTATTTTTAAGCATGTTATAGTTTGAATCTTTAACTACTATTACATGCATAAAGGAGCCCTGTCGGTGTTTGTTTACTTTTTGATAGCTGTCTTAAAGACACCACAATTTGCATCTCCCATAACAGTTCACTCAGACAATTACAAATACAACAATAATTTGTCAATCTCCAAGCATATGTATCAATATTGGTTCTTATTGTTATTACTTAGGTCAGATTAGAGATAACTATTTTTTTCAGGAAGTAATATTATCTTCTTCATTGAGACTTTGATAAATCATTTGAATATATGAGTGAACAACATTTTTTACAATTAAGCATAAATTTCGCCACACACCAATGTTTTTTCTTTTGAAAGAAAAAGTTGTGTTTCTAAATGGTATTTACCAAAGTTTAAAAAAAACGTGTCAAAAAACGGATTATTTACCCCTTTTAGAAATATGGTTACTTGGAAAAGGAAAAAATCAGAGTTATCAATCTCCTACCATAGCTCATTTCCGTTTCGAGACTGCACTCCCTTGAACTCTACTATGTCATGACAGTTATACTTTTTATATGGAAATGAGCTAGGGTTTCCCCGCAAGTGTCAAAGTCGTCTGCAAGAAATTGTTAATTTATGTAACAAAAAAACCAATATAAATTTGATGCGCTGTAAGTCCATTACGTTGATTGACAAATGTCAGCAGTGCTCGAAGTCAAAATGTTGGAAATCCGGTTAATGAAAATTAATAAGTTCAAGCAGAACAAACAAAATATAATTAATCAAGAGTTCAAACTAAACTAAGGGCTACCTCTGTATCGGGAGGAAGAGCCTTAGAAATGTATCGTATTTTTAATTTTGAACGGAAATATTAAAGGCATTTATGTATTGAAAGGAATTCATAGATAAAAAGCGGCAGACAGAAATCGTTAAGTCAGAAGACAGACAAGACCATGGCAAACAAAATGAAACGAAAGACAAAAATAGAACACACAACACTACACTGAGTCATGCCAGGAAACAAAAAAGTCTGGCTACTGGGCTGCCAAAGTCCTCGGGGACTAAAATCCGTCAGCAGTGACATACATCCAGTGGTAGTTATAAATGTATTACAACATACCAATATCAAATCGAGGCACTATAAGGCCCGTCATTTATAGGAGTTGTTTTCCCGCCATGAGAAGAATCGCTACTAACCCGTGAGAGAGTCTTTGAATGACACCAGAAGTGCTTTTCATATTCGACGCTTATGATGTAAAGATCATTTTCGTTTTAAAAACGCGAAATTGATATTTTAAAAATAATTTTAATTACAATAGATTAGGTGACACAAAAGTAATAAAATAACATTTTCATCGTATACTTTTCTACAAGTGAGGCAACAGTTAGGTAAACATATGGTGTGAGAATGTAAAGATCGTGAATGCATCTAAACACAATCTCCTTGATTTTTCTGTTCTTTTCTTGTGCCAAATAGATAATATATTCAATTTTCTTACAAAAATATATATCAAGACATTTGTCTTAATTCTGATTTTATTGTCCGGTCAAATTATTTCTTATTATGTATATATTGTACAAAATAAATTGTCTGTTGTTACTCCCTATAGGCATTTGTGTACGAAGCATCTTCATCTTTTTTATTGTGATATATGAATTTTCAAGATAATGTCTGAAATTTTGTTCGATTTAGATCATGTTGCTTGGTTATATGCCCTGGTGTGTTATTTTGTATGAAACGGGAGACCAAAAGAAACCGATCATTCTCGTTAAGTTCTCAATAGTTCAGAACTTAGACATTTGTTCCAGCTACTGGTAGGAAAAGAAATTCGAAGATACCAAAGGGCAGACAGAAAAAGTTAAGTCGGAAGACAGACAAGACCATTGCCAACAAAATGAAACGAAATACAAACTTAGAGTACACAACATTACACTGAAAACTTAAACTGGAGAAACACAAACCCTACAAAAACCAGGGTGAGTTCAGATGCTCCGGAAGGGTAAGCAACTCTTGCTCCACTAGTGGCACCCATAGTATTACTCATTGTAGTAGAACACTTTCAAAATTTTGAAAATAAATAACCTTATACTTTTGATTTAATACAATAATTAAATGACTTTTTGTTGATTTAAATATTGCAAATATATTCTAAAACGCCTTATTTGTAATAAACATCTAGCACGGAATTCCGCTCAAACCGGTGCTAGGGACCGTTTAACCTACTATTAGGTGCGAGTTTGTGCTACGTGTTGAAGACCTCACTGTGTCTTTTAGATGAAGAACGGCAATCAAAACGCTGTTCCTTTGCTTGGAATTACTTTGTATACATGAGGTTTTGTGTTATGAATATTTACACAATATCCACCATTTTCTATTCAGAGTCCTTAAAAAATCAAATTATCCGCTTACTTGAGGAAATGTATTAAAGCGAAAGGTAAGAAGAAATGGTGCATTAGCTACGTTAGATATGTTATATACTTAACACATTACGGGAGAATCTAAACTGTCACATTTTATTTAAGGGTGATCTCAGAAGTATATTATGAAATTATTATGGTTTAAATCACCTATACTCTACACGTCCCTTACCTTATAAAAACTCCAGGGTAGTAAGGAAATATTTGTCAAAAGTAAAAATGTTACAAGTGATGTTCCTTCACGATAGTTTTGAGATGACTTTCTTTGCTTTTCTAGGAAATATTTTTTTAGCTGCCATAGTATGACTTGTCTCCTTATTCGTTTTTATTCTTCTTGTTAAGGTGTTTGTCAACACAAAGTATGCAAGTAAACAACTAAATGCAATAAATCGAAAAAATACAACGCACAACCAATTGACAGCAATCAAACTAAACTGTTATTTCATTAATATGCTATTAAGTTTCAATGTGAAAATTTATCATTAAAAACAATAAGATTATTTATAATTGCTGGGTCTCATCACACTTCTTAAAGCAAATTTTATCATTAGTCGGAGAATTTCATATATTACTCGGCCAGAACGGCTCGGTAATATAGTTTTTCATTTCACTGGGAAATGGCCCATAATTAATGTTTTCATAATCATTATTATTACAATTATTATTTTAAGAAAATATTTTTATTATTATCAATTTACATAAAGATGTGCCCTTCTTTGTGTAATTTGTTAATCTTGCTAATCTTTTTAATCTTAATTTGTTCCATGTACAAAGTCAAAGATTTTTTCAGCACCCGCATTATAATATACAAAATGACCTTGAACTGGAGTAAAATTTGTGATCTCAGTTTAATTCACGAATGTCCCAAATTCAAACCAGCAAGCAAATACATGCATTCATAATGTTTTAATCACATTCAATTGATCTTGTAATTCTATCAACATTGAGACAGTTTAATTTAAACATTCTTCATTTGCTCAATCAATGCAAAAAGAATAGACACAAGTTTAACTAGCTTAGTTTTCTTCTTAATAAATTATAATCTGAAGCGTTCAATGTATTCTTTTATTTTACATATATGCCTATAATTAAAACTCTGTATACTGTTTGTTGCTTACAGAATCGAAAAAGCCTAAAATGAACGTGAAATCATAGGCGATTACAGTAAAGATGCCGTTAAAAAGTCGTAAGTATATAGCATATAAAAACAGCCAATAATGCTTTATTCGATGTTTTTGAAAATGTTGTAATTTAGCAAACCAGCAACAACTTTCTATGTTCTAAAGATCTGTAACTGAGATGTTTTTTAATATAGTAATCGAATTGGTATTTCGTATATTGTATTTTCGATAGTCAGTTAATTAGTAAGTTGTCGATTTCATACGTTGTTCTATGACCACAAACGATTATATGGGTAATCAGGTATCTGTTTATTGTAAAAATTTTTAATTAAGGAATCATAAAAATAATTTGTAGGTAAAGGTAAGTCGTATCCTGGCATTGGAAAAGGACTATCTTGACTAATGTGTAATGGTGGCCGATTTTGAATTTGATTACACAATATCGCTATTCACGTGATAACACTTTTCGCGTGACTGGTGTATTTAAATACCGGAAAGTTTAGTTAGTAGTTAGTTATATGGTTAGAAAAAAGCTTGTTGATGTTATTCATTTCACTCTAATAGTAGTAGTGAAACATTGCATGGTTGGGATTTTGTATATTAAAATTATATTTTTTGTTCTCATTTTGTCTTTTTTTTACTTGATTTGTTTTCATTGATACAAATATTATCGAACATATCTGTTATGTTAAAGGATTTTTCCAATGTTTACGTTGAAGCTCACAATATCCCTTGAAACTGGCGGAACAAACCTTTATGGGTTCAAATACTGAAACAATCTGAGGTACTCAAACTGTTATTAAAATATACATATCAATATTACAGTTGTTCATTTAAATCATTGAGTCTTCGGACAGCGTAGGGTTGGGGTTGGGCCGGGGACATTTGAACTGCAGAAAGTGATCCTTATAATCATAATAATTAATTATAAAAAAATGCAATGTGATAAAATCAGGGGTATAAAACTACTAGCCTTGGCAAGGTCACAAGCACAATATTCTTAAGGAAATTAATAATTGAACTTTTACATATTTATGACATTTTAAGAAAATACAAGTACAGATAAATACAGATCTTATTCAATTTGCAGTGAAATGGATATTCTTTGAAAGTTTTCGGCAAAAAGAAGTAATGTTATATTATGAATCATCATTAGGTCCATGAAAACAAAATTCTACAAGCTTATGGAAGAATGTTAAAAATATCCAGAAGTTTATTTGGTGTCAACTAACAAAATTTTGTGAATTGAACGATACATGTGCCAGTATTTACTAAGCATGATGTTGATCTATCTGCCAGGACTCATTGCTGTAGTTAATTATGATACACTTAAAGGAATGTCAAATTGAATTATTATATTTCAACGACACCAATAAGATATTGAATCGGTTAGATCTTTATTTATATTTTGGTAGATACATGTAATCATGTCCTAATGTTTATTGTAGTAATTTTATACCTAGTTAGTTTTTATTACTAGCAAATAATGTAATCCGTCATTTAAAACAGTAAACTGTTACTGTTACACAAAATAATATAAAACGCAGTGGACAATTATTGATAGCACAAGTCTTAATTTCATATAGAAGAATCAAAATTGGCATCATAGTTAATGTCTATTTCATTAAGATTACATGATTTTCGTGAATAAGTTGAGTAAGAGATGAGTTTTAAATGCCACTATATTCACATATAGATCATAAATTTCAGTAATATGGAAAAAATATGTATATGATACGTATCTGTTCAATAAGATGTGAAATATGGTGAAAAAGGACATTCTTTATCAAAATATTAGAATAAGGATATAAGATCATTCTAAATCAAATTCAATTTGTTAGCAGTCTTGAAACGAGAGCAGTCATAATCATTGCATTCAGAAATTGATAATGCTTTATCAATCATATGGATAAATTGCATGTATATAAAATAGAGCTGTTCAATAAATGTAAAAAAGAGCACAATAAAATTAATCTGATTAAATATATTTGTATGTGAATTAAAATAGAATTATTTTAAATTAAATTTCCGTGCAACCCTGAAGGAAGGCATTCACGCCGAAATTTGTGGTATTTCCATAAGCTATATTGCTTATACAAATCTGTTAATTATTTTTGAATTGAGAAATAAGACAATTGAACTTAAACTGAAATATACAAAATTAGCATAACGCTTGAAGGCACGTCATATGAACACCTATTTAAGGTTGTCATCGTAGCACAGCGGTATAACGGCATTCTATGTGTGGAAGGCGTTGTTGACGTAATTGGGTCTTAGACTTAAAAAAACAAATACACATCAACGGGCGTCCCTTGGTTCAAAAAGATTTAGCATGGCTGCCTCGGACTGATCCTTGAAACACAGAACTTGAATTAAAATATAATCATGGGATCAGGAATAATATAAGTCTGCCCGTTGGTACCTAATTCAATGTACGAGGTACCTTACTTAAATTGCATCGATGTACGCTTAGTGTACCTTCTTTCTACTGTTGAAGTCGGATTTTTAGTTTTATTTGACGTCAATGTACAACAAATGCAGATGTGTCATCTGTTTTTCATACAATGATATTCTTTAATCCCTTATCACAGTGTTGTTAT
Source organism: Geukensia granosissima (assembly GCA_032357055.1). Lineage (NCBI taxonomy): Eukaryota > Metazoa > Mollusca > Bivalvia > Mytilida > Mytilidae > Geukensia > Geukensia granosissima. Next base: position 3,476 of record JAULBM010103805.1, on the reverse strand, counting down.
GCAAAACCTAAATGTAATTTTAATAAACACATTTCTTTATTATTTTCGACAGAGTTTGCGTTTCATGCCAAAAAAGTTTTGGTAATTTATTTTGTAATTTTTCTTGTTCAGTAAACAATTAGTTTCTGATGGGGTTCAATTGGGCTCAAAACCTATTTAAATTTATCTAAAATTATTTCACAACATTCACCATGTTCACTGTAGAAAGCATTTTGTCTCATGAAAACGCAAAGGAACAATATAAATGCAACTATCCAAAAAAAAATTTCTGTGATCTGTGCTGTGAAAGTATTAATTTTCCAAAAGAAAAAAACCTCAGCCCGCAGATAAGAAAAAGGTTGTTGCAGAATATAAAAAAAATTGTTTGCATGAGCTTGTTAATATAGAGACCGAGTTATTGCACGAATTTGTTCATATATGTTTAGACGTAGGCGAAAAGATAAATGATAAAGATCATCGATTTATGGCATATCATAATACGAAATAAGATCTTATTGTACCATTTTTTTGAGCCACACTAATTATTAGGTTCAAATGAAATCTCTGAATGTGATTAAAATACGTAAAAACCCTTTACTTACTTATTCCGTCGATTTAAATACTATTATTCGTAATTGGCTTGTGAGAAAATTGTAAAAAATATCATCGACTAAAGCTACAAAGAAAACGAACAAGATCCAACTAGAAATCATGAGGGCATTCGACATTTGTCCTTTTTCAATGAATGACTGTTTCTTAATTTATTTTCAAATGGTAACTGCTGCAGGAACAAACATTTATAGGCATTTTTACTACAATTTGTTTACATCACCAAATCTAGTGATTATCTTTTTCATCATTTCTTACGAATGTAATTTTTTGTTTTTTTGTTGGTGTCTGATCAGACTTTTTCGATCGTCTTCAAAAATTTTCTATTGCATCGCATTCAGTCGAATGTAGTAAAGCCATCACTTTATTTATTGTCATTTTAAAACCAATTACAACATTATTCCATTATGGTTGCTTGGGTTACATTGTTAATTTGTTTTAGTTTTGTGATTTTTTGTGTATAATTATTTTTATATTTTCCTAAACATTTTGTCAATTTTGCAAAATATGCTTGTGTTATTCAACCTTAAAAATAATTGAAGTGATAAAACGTCATGGTATCTATTTTGTGTATATTCTTTCAATGTCTGGATGAAAAATTCTATTCAAAATCGAATAATTAATAATTGATTCAAGAGCCCTGTATCATATGAATAAATAGCCTGTGTTTATTTTGACCTTTTTCTCCATAGATGGAGGAGGAGTATATGCAGAATCTTCTGCTTGCACACGGAGAAAATTCAAACAGCTGGGTATAAGAGTAGGGGTGTTGAGGCCTGTTTTTGACACAAGAATAACGAAGGTATTTTGATCTCCCTAAAATAGGGCAAAACGTAATATGATAAATATGTAATACGGTCAGGACGTCTCTATATTTGCCATCACGTAATTCCGTGTTTCCAATTATTTGGTCCTGATGGCGGTTTATCAAGAAAAGCACTTTGGACGCAGTAAACTTAAGGCTTTTAAAATGGTTTTTTAAATTTTTGTTAACAATCTATTTGATAAGAATAAGAAATGCAGAGCACAGCTTTTTAAGAACTTGTTTCGTATCCCACGGGAATTTAGTAGTTAACTAAGGCAACAGCTGAACGAGAAAGTATGCAGTGCACAATCAAGAAAAGTTGTGGATTGTGTCCCTTTGGCAAATATTCCATATTCTTTTTTTCAATATTAGGGGGATATTTGAGGTAAACGACATACAATGATATAATCATTCTGCACTTTTTCATAAATTATAGTAATAAAATGTGTCAAGAAACGGTTTATTTACTGTACGGAAACATCGCGCATATTCAGAAAAACAAAATATATCACTATAGATTTTACGATGCACCATTTCATTGCTTCACAAAATTTTAGGCTGTTTCTTTGTGTGCACAATTTTCCTCCTTCAAAGAATGTTAAAAATTGGTATAAAGTAGAAATTGGACCTAAAATCAAAACACTTATATTGTTGACCATTTTATTCACATAAAGGTGCAAGTTTGAGGTAAATGTAATAGTTTTTTGTAAAATATTTGTTTGATTTGCGTGCTTAATGGCTTAATGACCCTTCTCCTTTATATTCAAATATTTTTATATGTGCGGTTTACAAATATCCTACGGAAGCCCTGGAGTGCCACGCAAAAAAAATTATAACTTGTGTGCACGAGTTATTATCTTGTGATAACAAGTGATAGTAACTTGTGCGCACAATAAAGTAACTTGAGCTAAATAACACAAAAACAGCGGGTCTGTTTGAGATTGGCCTTAAAAACCTTTATTAAAACAACCAATTTCAGAATTACAGGTTTATATGTATTTTCATATCAGTGATAAGAATGAAAATTATAACCGTCTTCATGATGTCCTAATATTCAAATTTAGAGGAAAGGGTTTTGCTGTAGAGTAAACCATATTTATAATCTGAGAACGTTATGTCTTTCGTGTACGGAACCACTACTTCAAGGACATGAACTCACATAATTGTAATCGATGACATCATTGATGACGTAATCATTGCATTATGTAAGACGCTTGGTAAATGGGAATCGTTGCTGTTGTATTGTTGCATTGAAAAAACTATGTAGCTACCATTATCTGAGTTTCTTACAATTACTTGTATATAATTCCTTTTATTAATTTCATGCTTTATTTTAATCTTTTCAGTAACATGTTTCTGCATGTTATCCATGTAATAAACTTACATGTATAATATAGTCTTTAACAACCACATCAACATTTAGCGTGTAGTAGTTTCTAATATTGCAATAGTGAAAGCGCGGAATAATGTATTCTACTCGGGATAGAATTTACCTTGCACTAACCTAATATAAATGTTGTGCATATTGTGCAATGCAGATACTGTTGTAAAAAATAAATCAAACGTTTTTTTTTTCTTTCATGCTTTCAGCTTTTGTAAAATGCTTTCTTCTGAATATACCAGAATTAACATTTTAATACCCTCGCCAACGAAATTAAAGGAGTAAAAGGAATCACTCTATCTGCCTGTCTGTCTGTCCGTCTGTTTGTGAAGATTCGTTTCGGGCTTGACATGTTTTTGTTCGTCAACATTGACATACATGTACCATGATTAGCAAATGCTTTACTTATCCTGTTCAAAACTCACTGGAACAGTGTTTCTGTCTGTTTGATGATGGATTTTTTTCAGAGTGAGTCTTCAATTACAAAATTTAAACCAATAGATTGTAAAAATTTAGATAGCACTTGAATTATTAAAAAAAAAAATAACTTATTGGTATTTGTTCATCGCATGAATTTTTTCTTTTCTTGAGGATCGCAACAAATTGCTTCAAAGCCTTAACAGTGAACAATTCTAAATGGCATCTTTATCTTAATTCTATAGGCTCCATAAGTACGTCATTGGGCATCGCCCCTATACACAA
>JAULBM010103694.1:0-19035 GCA_032357055.1 Geukensia granosissima | reverse complement strand
AATTTCAAGAAATTTGAACCACACATTTCTCTGGAATTATTTCAATAGATATATAGTAATTTCATCTTCAAAAATTTGGATCACTGAGATGCATAAATTTTAATTTAAAATATTACTTGATTAAAATGTTTAGATGATCTTACAGAGTTATTTCCCTTAGATGTATGGTACCCCTTAAACAAAGGAAAAAGATATAACTCTTATGTAGGTTTTACAACAGCCAATGGAACACATAGTGTATAAAGTTAACATCAAAACAAGTTTTGAAATAATTAATTGTCCTATTGCAAAATTTAGCTGAACAATAATTTGTAAGTCAATTTAATATTTTTAAGACTCATGCTTGTCCGTCTTATAAACAGATGCTTGAGATTTTTACTTTTATACTTCCCATAGACAATCATGCCACAACTATTTTCTTCTTGAAAATATCCCTTCTGGGGGCAAATAAGATCTTTATTTTTTTACAGCTCATTTTCTGAAAAGCTATTCCATGAGCCTGATTTGTAGACAACAGGTCACTGAGTTCCTTTCAAAACTTGGTTTATGGTATCCACTTACAGGTTTATGGCTTCAATCTCCAGATTTATTGTCTCAATTTACAGATTTATGGTCACAACTTACAGATTTATGGTCTCAACTTAAAGATATACGGTCTCAATTTACAGGTTTATGGTCTCAATTTATAGGCTTCTGGCCTCTATTTAAAGATTTCTTGCCTCTATTCAAAGGTGTATGGCCTTCATTTTCATGTTTATGACTTCTTTCTACAGGTTTATTGCCTCTGATAAGAGGTTTTTTTCCTCTATTTACAGGTTTTTGGCCTCTATTTACAGGTTTTTAGCCTCAATTCACAGCTGGATGTCTTCAATTTACAGGATTATGACCCACATTTTCTGGTCTCCATTGAGGTTTGTGATCTATATTCAGAACCAAGTTTGGGATCTTTAACCTGCATTTAAAGCTAAGTTTATGGTCTATTCTAAAGACTAGGTTGACAATGTTTAAAAGTTTAAAAATAATTTATTCAAATAAAGAAATAACATGAACAATTCAAGGGACAGGTGTCTAAATCTGCTCATTCTAGATGACTTTCTCACAGAAACACAAAAATTTTAACCTTAAGAGCTTGCATTGGAGATAAGTGTCTAAATCTGCTTCTTCCTGATGAACTTAAGATCAATTTTGACAGTAATCTAGTTTTGGTCAATATTTAATCAATGGCTGCTCTGACTTCTTTAGGGGTCATTCTACTCATCAATAAAGGTCATATAAATATATATTTAATTTACAGCTTAATTTTACATGGAACAAGTTGCTTTCACCATGGACATATATTTCTTAGTTAGATGACAACAAAATGGATATATAATTCCTAGTCAGATGACAATTTACAATGAAACAAATTGTTTTAAAAGTAATGTTTCTACAAAACAACATGCATATTAACAGTGTAAAAGTGAGTGACTGATATCATGGTTTCATATTGACCAACATAGTTTGGACAGTGTTAATAATTTTATGGTCATGGGTTTTTATTTTCTTCCATAATTATTCAAAAATTCAAATTTTAATGAAATTTACAATAACCAAATCAACATCCATTTTTTGCTCATGATTTTTTTTTTTTCAATTTTCGTTTTCATGAATTGTTTTTAAAACATTATACTGACTTTTCCCTCTAAATTATCAAACTATACTCCTGAATTAAATCACATTACAAACATCAGGAGTACAACATAACTTCTTCAAGATAAAATGGCTCAGAATTCTTTACTCCCTTTTTGTTATTTATCTAACTTGTTATACAATTCTTTTTCAGGTATTTTTATTTTTTATATGCAATACATATATACAACACCTTCAATAAAACTAACACTATCTGATAGCATGAAGTTTTTTATGACATGCATGTAAAAGCTGATAGATAACATGTCAGTGTGAGGTTCAAATTTTACTTAGCCTAAAAGTAAACTTCAGGCTAAAAAATATACAACCTTTAAATCTACACCTGGGTCATAAAGACATAAGGTGAAATGCAAGTAGTTCATTTTCAACATTGTCACATGATAAAAAAACTGTAAGTACTGAGAGTATCTGTCTTTAAGTTACTTACTATCCTTACTATCAGCAATACCATAGTATTAAGTTGTCAATGACCAAAACAAAAGGTATATGACAAAATCTATATACTGTATAATTCTTATTATTATGTTATATAAAAAAGACCTTTTTTGTGATCAATGCTGAATTTTGACAACAATAGCTCTGCATTACAGTAAAAATACTGCAGATAAACTATCCAAATCTACAAATAAAGGCAACTACAAGTCATCAAAGTATAATAATATTTAAACTGACTATCAAATTGTTTTCATGTTTACTCCAAGTGACACAGTTAGAATTGGTTTCAGAATCTTAGTAGGTATCAATGACAATGGGGTCTAACATGATGAATGATTGGCCTTTTAAGTAAGCCTGATCTGGAACAGCCAGAAGAAAATCAGCTCAAAAATTGAAAAAAAGGTTCGGATTAAAATTATAAATGTGATCCATGAGAAAAGTATTTATAAAACATTTTCATGCAAAAACAGTGATTTTCAACTGAACACTGTTTACCATGGAGGTCTGTTAATCCTGAACTTCATCTATGATCACCTGGGCCCTGTTTCATAAAACAATTGCTAATTTAGCATGCTTGTTATTCCAATCATTTTGTATGTGCATGTTAATTTAGTGATCATTTTATAAAATGGCAGCCTGATAAGAACTGAACACTGTTAACAATGGAGGACTGTAAATCCTGAACTTTATCCAGGAACACCTGATAAGAACTGAACACTGTTTACCATAGAGGTCTGTAAATCCTGAACTTTATCCAGGAACAACCTGATAAGATCTGAACACTGTTTACCATAGAGGTCTGTAAACCCTTAACTTTATCCATAAACACCTTATAAGAACTGAACACTGTTTACCACAGAGGTCTATAAATCCTGAAATTTATCCAGGAACACCTGAAAAGAACTGAATACTGTTAACCATAGAGGTCTGTAAATCCTGAACTTTATCCAGGAACACCTGATAAGAACTGGACAGTTTACCATAGAGGTCTGTAAACCCTGAACTTTAACCATGAACACCTGATAAGAACTGAACACTGTTTACCATAGAGGTCTGTAAATCCTGAACTTTATCCATGAACACCTGATAAGAACTGAATACTGTTTATCATAGAGGTCTGTTAACCCTGAACTTTATCCAGGAACACCTGATAAGAACTAAACACTGTTAACCATAGAGGTCTGTAAATCCTGAACTTTATCCAGGAACACCAGGGTAAATTAATCAATTTACTAAAGTACAACAATATCAACAAAATCTATTAGAGATCTAGTTTCTGATGTCCAACAACTCCGTTTGTGTTTCCAATTCCTAGTGTCATTTAGCATGCATGAGATATTGTCAAAATAGATCCATGTTGATTAAAAGATCAAAGAAAATGACTTCACTGGGTTATTTGTCAATTTTACCATTAAGGAGAAGTTTAACATGTCTATGTCTAAAAATGTATGTTAACAGCAATATCTCAGGCAGAATGCCTGCTTCACCCATGTAAAACTAACAAATGTTCTGTCTCATTTAAAAAAGATATTTCAATTAATGGTCATTACATGTCATTTCCTATACAATCCATTTATACCATAATTACTAGAGTTTACAGATATATACAAAAAAACGACTTTGATCTTTTTTTTCAGTTGAACCTCTCATACTGTATATAATAGCAGGTGAAAGGTCAGATTATGATCATCTTGCAACCCAAAATTTACAGAAGAATCTAAAAGGAGTATTTTGCAAGGTTTTCATGAGTAAAACTAGCCAGAGAACAACCTGGTTTCAGACAAACATTAAAGAATTTTCAAACAGAGCCTTATTGAACCAGTCATCTTTGTCAGACGGAAATTTAACAAATATTCTATTTTCAGGGGAGATTTTAAAAAATTTTATCAACGATTTCTTATTTTAACAGCAGCAGCCATTTTTGAAATTGGCAGGGATTCTGGACAAAATTGTGAGAGGATCATCCTAAGCGTAAAGATTTCAGGGGGAAATTTTTGTTATTAACCCGAAGTACTGAAGTATTAGCAATGGCTAATCTGAGTTTGATTTCAGGTGAGATTAAAACTCATCTTCTCTGAAATAACATTTTGATTCACCAAGTTTTAAATGATGATGAAATTTTCAGTATTTTCTGATACAGTAACTAAGTGTTCAATAAAATATTTCCAGCCACTTGATATTTCTTTTCATACAAAATTTATATTCAAAACACAGACTTGTATATAAAACAGTTTCTGTAAAGTGTTAACTATATATTTAATTATTAAGTTTGCTGCTTGTTCTGAAGTACTGATCCATGTTCTGTAAATGCATGCGTTCTATAAATGGCTGCACTTGCTATATGCTTCATCAAATCTGTAAGCCTTGTTTGTTCAAATCTATCTTCAATTCAGTCCTCATATTCAATTTGTTGAACAAATTTCATTAATAGAAATTTAAGTCTATACAAGTAATTTTTTTCTTTCTTTTGAAGTTGTCAGTTACTGGTTTCACATTGTATACTGATTTCACTGATTGTTGTTAAATTTGTATATCATATTTGTTTTGGAGGCCTTTTACAGCTTGCCAAAGGATGTGGTTATTTTTCCATATTTAAAACATTACAGCAAACTGTACATATTTGTCATTTATAAGTTTTGGATGGCTGTCTCTTAAACAATCATAGCACATCTCCTTATGCTATAGTTTTTTTAATCTTAATTCATATTTTTTCGAAGATCAAAAGAACAAAGTACACATTATGATCTGTATGTAAATATACAAAGGATAAATGCCAAATATAGATAATTATATTTCAGCTATAGAAAACATACAATCAATTAGTTAAGAGTTCTGGACTGCAGAGATAGTCGAATACTTGACATCAATTTAAACAAAGTATTCCCATTTCAGCTTATTGAAGGAAATCTTATTTAATTTTTCCATGGTTTTAGTCTAAATCAAATTTATGGCCAGATTTGATGAGGGGTATACTTTATCTCAGAATCAATATTTAATTAAGATTTAAAATCAACCTATTTAAGGAGATTATGTTTATAATATGAAGTCAAGGTCATTAATACATTTTTTTTTATTTTGTACTGATGTTAAAACCTTTCTTGTTAAATTTTTTCTTTCAATTGAATACAGATAAAGACCAGATATTAAAATTATAATTATAAGTAATTTGGATAATATTAAATAATATATAATCTGGACTTTGATGAGTTTCAGTCTCATGGGCTATCATGTAACACAGTAATAATCTATCAGACAATATATATATATATACATAGGTACTGGTATTTATATTATTTTTTCTTTTCTGGAGATTAAGGGAACTGTTGCATCTACAATTTAAGTTTTGTTAGCAATAGTAAGTGTGAAAATAATTAGCAATATACTTGACTGAGGAAAAGTTAAAAAAATACAAAATGTAACTCAATGGTATACTGTAACACATGGACCATTGAAATTGGAATAATTTATTTCTTCCATTCAAAAACAGTTCATTCGATCAATTTTTGATAAACACACATAGAAAAAATATTTCTTAAAAAATTTACTCAACAAATGCTTGACAAAAGCTATAGTCAAGCTAACAAGAAAACTATATTGTTGAAAATTCTAACATGTCAAGTGCCATGCTCTCAGAATAATAACAATAAGAACAATGAAAGTGGCAATTGTCAGTTTTAAATACGTTATTATTGGTATTTTAACTGCTAGATACATTGATTTCATTTTAAAGAAGGTTTATCAGGTGAATGTGAAAAAAGAAAATCTTGTTGATGCATTTCAATCCAATTATATGATCAACTTATTTTTTCATTTTCAACCCAACTATTTCATCAACTTCTTTATGCAATTTAATCCCATTATTTCATCAAAATGAATCAAACAGAAAACAACTTTTTTTAATCAATAAAAATTCAATTTTAGAATTCAAATTAGCTTAAGCAAATATTAGTAATTCTAAATATGTTATGTTTGAGCTTGATGCTAATTTAAAGAGATCAGTTTCATTAGAGGACAAAACCAGAGTAAAGTGCACCTCTCTCACCAAACCCCATTCCTTAACCAAAGACCAATACCGAATTTGTTATTGTAATATTTCAGGCTGATAGGTAGCAGTGACTATTTACCCTGAAATAAGCAATAAACTCGAGCAAGTAGGCAACACAATTTACCTGAGATAATGACCAACTTCAGTAGGTAACACTGTCTTTTATACTCTGAGGGAACCAATAATTGGGCAGGTCTTAGGTAACTAAGCTTGGGCAAGTATTCTCTAAGAGATATCTGTCTATCATATCCTATGGAAACAACTGAGCTTGGGAAGGAAAACAGAGTGTATTTTACCCTCAGGTAACCTTTGAACTTGTTTTACCCTCAGGTAACCTTTGAACTTGGCATGTAAACTGTCTTTTTACTCTGAGGTTACCATTGAACTTTGGCAAGTAATACTCTCTATTCCATCCTAGGAGAACCACTTTATTTGGGCAGGTAACCTGTCTTTTTACCATGAGGTTACCACTGAATTTTGGCAGGTAACAATGTCTATTCTATCCTGTGAGGAACATTGATCTTAGACACTGTGAGAAGGGTGCACCATTTGTGTAAGGTACAAAGCCAGAACTTGGTTTAATCAAGTAAATAGACCCAGCCTTCTTGTAATCAGCCCCATCTCACAAATGCACATTCTGCCAAGACTTTTTTCAACAAAACAAGACTTGACTTCAAACTGTTACAGTCATGTATTGTTAGTACCTGTATTATAATATCTAAATCAGCCTGACTTACCAGTACCTTACTCTAGTTTTAATTTTCCAGTAAATTAACTGAAATCCAAGGTCACATATAACCCTGAATTGTTAAATGGTATTAACATTTTATCTGAACTTAGCTGTGTAAATGTCTGCTAATTTTCAGTAATCGATTACAACTTGACAAGAAGCACTATAAGTCAAAATCATTAAGATCACTAAAAAACTGAAAATTCAGGAAGTCAAGGGGTTCATTAGCAAGTCTTGTATAGACTGTAGCCTCTGTGAAGTGTCGTTAAAACCACGGTCTTTGTCATTACTGGGAAAGCAGTTATGTATTTGACAAATTAATGAGTTTGTATACTTTCCAAAAGGATATAAAGTAGGACCAGATAAGCACACAAGCAATGTTCAGCTTCTAACAACTTACTTTTCAGCAATTAACATCATATATTTAGTTTTTGGTAAACAATTTTTTGTGGTATATGTTAATTATTCACAGTCAATGAACTTTTATAATGATCATTTTCCCAGAATATCTTTTCCTAAAAGAAACATGGAAATAAAGAGAGCCTAAATAAAATGCTTGAAATATTTTACTTTAAAATTACTTTAGGAGGAGATTTGTTTTTATTATATTTTCATACACTATTTTGGACTAAGTGTTCCATAGTATTTTAAAATTGTTCTCTTATTCCGAAACTAAATATTTCAACTTAGCTGAAAGGGATAGTTATAACAGACAAGACCACCTCAGTGGTGTAATGGTTAGCATGCTTGCCTCGAGGTCAGAAGGTTGTAGGTTCAATGTTAGTCCAGGTCAAACCACAGACATTTAAACTGGCATTTCTTGCTTCCTCAATAAGTACACAGAGTTTCCAACAAAGAGCAGACTGTTCAGCCCAGATTCAGAATAATATGTCTGGGTAAAGTGGCATGTCATCCTGTGGACTGTTGCCATCATTCTAAAAAACCTACTCAGCCTGTCAAGTCTAGTACACAGCAGGATTCATTCATCATCATTCAATAATATGTATGAAATATTTGTCGCTGGACATTAAGCAAAATTCATTCAATCAAGCACCCAATCAATCAATTAATCAACCAATCAATCAATCAATCAATCAATCAAGACAGCCACCAGAGGGCAGCTCAAGGAAGATGTCATCTGACCACTCAGCTGAAAGGGATAGTTCAAACAGACAAGCATGAGAAGGGACCTTTGCAGACCGATCATGAGATGACTAAGCTGAAAGGAATACTTCAAACAGACAACCATGAGAGGGACCCTCAAGAAAGAGATTATCTGGCCACCAAGCTGAAAGGAATACTTCAAACAGACAACCATGAGGTGGACCCTCAAGAAAGAGATTATCTGGCCACTAAGCCAAAAGAGATAGTTCAAACAGACTTCCACAAGAGGACACCTCAAGGAATAGATCATATGGCCACTAAGCTTAAAGGAAAAGTTCTTTTACTTCCACAAGGGGCACCTCAAGTAAGATATCACTGACAGAATAGTTCAAACAGACAAGTTCTGAAATAGTAATACCTCATCCAGACTTTCTGTTATTGGACATTTGTGTGTGTGTCAATATAAATATACATGTTATTTATATAGAGGTCAAATTAGATTATATAAAATTGATGAATCTGTTAGCTTTGCTTAAGTTCCACATTAAACACTCAACACTCTGGATTAATTAAACACTTGATCTCAAAGGATTAATGCCCAATCTCCTCAAAATCAATTAAACAAAGTTAGTTAAATTATACCTCTCATCTTCTTCATTGCTAACATGGCCTTCAGAAAAATATTTTGTCCTTAAATGGAAAATATTTCTAATTAATCTGGTCTAATATTTCAATATTCTGATTATATTACAGAACTTAAGTTCATACATCAAATGGTGTGAAATAAGATTTGAAAGTATAACATTAAACTATCTGATACTGTCAAAATTTAACATTAACCAACTCCCAGGGGTAATCATTCAATATATACTGTAAACATGGAAGTTTTGTAGGATGGTAATTTTGGAAATTGCTTTTTTTTGTTTGTTTGAATGGGGTTTAACCCCACTTTCAACAATTTTTCAGTCATACTGCGGACGTCAGTTTTATTTGTGGAGGAAGCCTGACCTTAGGAAGGTAACTGACATACCTAATCAGGAGTTGAATGCAACCTTTTTTTTTGTATTGTAAAAAGTCAGGAAGGAACTCACACCGTATAGGTGATAGGCTACAGTGATCTGTAAAGGTAAGTTTAAATCAACTACCTAGACCACTTGGCCACCAAGACCCCTTTGCCAATTGCTAACTGAAGACATCATGAGGTTACAGTTTCACAGAATCATTTATTTTTGTAGTAACACCATTAACAATTTGAATTCAGCGATACTTTTGCATAAAAGTTTAAAAATCAAATTTGAGAAAATTACAGCCGATGTTAAAATTCCCACTTTAACTATATAAAATGGTCAATGAGCATTTTTCTGTCAATGATAAAATTCTTTATATGGTAAACACAGTTACATACAAGTTAAAAGGTTTTTCCTCAGAAATACTGCAGCTAAATATCATAGGCTATCTATATAAAAAGTTCCACACCTATCTTTAACCTTAATGTTGATAGACAAATCTATGATAAAAGTACAGTAAGAGATACATAGTGCCTGGCCAGCTGCTTTGTCGTAAATGTACACAATACAGTAAACACATTAGAAACACTACACAGAACCACTACCTAAACAAATTATCTTATCTCATTCAAACACATGAAGCATCCTTGGCTGGTACTAATTGAAACTGCATTGTTTAGTTCAGAAAAGCAGCAAAGCCAAAATACAGTATTTCTGTAAGGTAGGCTTTGTTGAAACCTCTAGATCATGATTCTGTAAGGTAGGCTTTGTTGAAACCTCTAGATCATGATTCTGTAATGTAGGCTTTGTTGAAACCTCATGATGTAACTGAATGTAAAACTGTGATCATTTACTGAACTCTCATGTACCTACATCAGACACGACAAAATGGAGTCTTGTATTAATTAATTATAAACTTCAACTTATTTTACTTACATGTCAAAACATCATAGCCTACATATTATGAACTTAATATTATAACAGGCAAACATAAATTTTCTGAAATTGTTGTCATCCTTATATAAACTACATATAGGACTATACAAAAATTTACATTGTTAATTTAAAGAAAAACATCCCTTCATGGTCTGTATATATACAGATGAAAGAATATAAGGAAAACCTGCTAGAGAACATTCAGTCACACAGGCATATCTACAGTACAACATTTTGAGCAACAGTCATCAGGATTTGCCTGGATATTATTACCAAGGCATCCCTACTGTAAACATTCTGACCCACAGTTATCAAGATTTCCTTGGGCATAAATACCAAGGCATTCCTACTGTAGACATTCAGACCCACAGCTATCAGGATTTGCCTGGACATTTTTTACAAGGAATCAGTACTGTAAACATTCTGACCCACAGTCATCAGGATTTCCCTGGACATAATTATCAATTCATTCCTACTGTAAACATTCAGACCCACAGTTATCAAGATTTCCTTGGGCATAAATACCAAGGCATTCCTACTATAAACATTCAGACCCACAGCCATCAGGATTTGTCTGTATTTTATAACCATGGCATCCCCACTGTAAACATTCAGATCCACAGACTGCAGTCATCAGGATTTCCCTGGACATCATTACCAAGGTATTCCTACTGTACAACCATCAGACCTGCAGTTTTCAGAATTTCCCTGGTCATTTTTACTAAGACATTCCAACTGTGAAGCCTTCAGAAATCCCTAGAAGGAACTTTTGTTAAGAGAATGTATACAGCAAAGGTGTCTTTGCAATAAAATGTCCTAACTTCCCAAGAATACATTATTATTGTATAGGAACATTATATCCACATAAAATGTAACCAAATGTTAGTATGCAATATTGCATTGAAAAAGCGGGTAATTGATGTTACTAGCATTTACAATAAAAGGATTATTGCATGAATATTAGAGAATATTATCACTCATTGAATATTTATTGCACTTGCAAGCTTGTGCAATATAACATGCTACTTGGGGCAATAGTCAGCAATATTCATGTAATAACCTTGTATAATTTTGTATTCACCAGGTATAATGAAACACAGCAACTTAAAAGGTTTACAGAATTTTCTCCTTTAATTGATAATTCTGACATTTTCACATAAAAAGTCAATAACACATCTCAACCAGAGAAACATGAGAAATGTCAAATTAAAGAATGGTCAGTCACCTGTTTACCACTGACTTCTTAAGGAGTTTATTGTTCTTCAGGGTATATACTTCAGTTACTGCAAAAATAATATTTCACAAATTATATTGAATTCTAACAATAGATCTTTACTATAGGGATATTTTGTCCCCAGTGGTGACTTTTATACAATTGTGCATTTTCATGATCGATATCTATTTTAATGTTATAATTACCACCATTGTAAGACTGCTTTGAACTTTTATTTTATTTATTCTGCTACTATCATTAATGGATTTTAAAGATTTCTTCTAATTTTATTTATATATCTTTAATGAACTTAATAAATTTCTCGTTAAATGTGTTTAAGTGTTGAAAGGTTTTTTGTCATTTTTAGCTAAAATTGTAAAAATATACCCAGCAATAGTGACAAGCTTATGGTCATACATGATTCTAATTCAGAAAAATACAAGATATAGAAGAATAAGATTAAGGTCTGAATATTAAGACGACTAAGATAAAGGTCTGAATATTAAAACATTAACATAAAAACTTTTCACCCATTGTACAGATACAAGCTATTGTCTAAGTTTCATGACAGTCAGTGGGGTAACCAAATCAAGGATAGTTTTAAACCTTTACCCTTTATCAAATCATCTAAACCTTTCGAAATGTTCAAAATATAATGGAACTTGGTGCCCTAACAGTAGCTTATGCCAGATTAGAATATTTGAGAGGTTGAAAAACAGTTGAACTTCACAAATAAAAAGATAAAACTAGAATGTGCCCTTCCAGTTCAGAGGTCAGGGTTAGAAACAAAATCTCAGATGTAACCAACAATTTGTTGATAACAAAGCCAATCATTTGTGAAAAAAAAAAAGATTTAAATGTCTATCAGATAAAGTTCAAGATACATTGTAACACACATGTTTAATACCATCTACCAAATTTCAACAAGAAAATGAACAATTGTAGGTAAAATAATGTTATCTACATGTACCTTACCTGGCGGCTTTGATTTTTTCTCGTTTGAATGAACGAGGTCTATTTATCCAAGATGAAGAACGTTTAAAAAAATATTTGTTCTCTGGAGAAACAAATTTCTCCTTCACTAATTGTTCAATGACACTTTTACTCCGATCTGAATCCATACTGAATACATCATCTATTTCTCCTTCATTATCAGATAAATCCATGGTATTTCTACCGGACATTTCAACTAATTGTGGCCAGGATATCTGTGACACTATCTCACTTGAGCATAACAAATATTATGAAATGATTTGTAAACATATATTCCTGCTCACACCAAATACAAGTGCATAGTCACAACTTTGAAAGAAGGTGTAATACTTATATTTGCCTTAGTTATAATTGAAAATAAACTTGTGTAAATATCTTTATCTAACTAATCAGATTTTGACGTAAAACTATTATCAATGTATTCCATCCTAAATCTGTATCATATTTATAACTATTGATATTTTTTACAGAATTACATCAAAGATGAGAAACTGCACAGCTGGTACACTATATCACATAAGATTCCATCACTAGTAGATGTTCTTTGATCAACACTTAATGAACTTGTAATGTTACAAATTGAAGATGTAAACATGTCCTAATTAACGCAATCAGGTGAAAGGTAAATTTTTAATCATGACTGATTTTTCAATTTTTAAGTACAATATATATATTTCATCAACTTTAAATCGAAAGTGCAGTTTAAAATATTGAACATCTATTCAGCGATAATATACTGTTACCAAAAGAAAAGTTGTTCCAATATAAAGAACTCAAGATAAAACTAAGGCATTCAATGTATATAAATCAATCTTTGTATTATCTCATCCCACAATGTATATTCCAATATTGTAAATATAATATGTACCAATAAAATCTACCTTAAAAGGTACAAATTACAGGTACAAAGGTATGGGTTCAAATATCTTTTGAAAGAATTGTATATAATTTCAAATATGTACCTTACATTACATCAGGATGATTTTAATTAAACACACCTCAAGCATAAAAAAACATTTAATATCTTGCCATGTTTAAATATTTCCTCACACTTTATTAATATAATAATATAAGGTGAAATTTTATATTAATTTTTACCTAGGAAATCTGTGGTTTGTTTCAATCAATCTTTAAGCTTAAATTTGAGAAATGAAGAAATTGGAAAGTGTATATTTAACAGAACAATACAGTAAAGGACATCTGTACCTTCTGACCTGTTGTATATTATTTGTGCATGGAACCTGAGAAATATAAATATAGGAAATATGGCATGATTGTCCTTTAGACAACCAACCACCAAATGACAGTAGAATTTAAACTTCAACAGGTCCCATTATGGCCTTTAACAATGAAACAGAGTCCATATCATAACAGAAGCTGTAAAAGGCCTTGAAATACAAAATGTGAATTTATAAATAAAACACAAAAAAAGTTAACTTTTTTAACATTTTGAAGTTTAACCTTGCAATCATTTTTGGTTGTTCAATAGTCAAAGTCTGTGAAGGTTAAATCATGTAAGTAGTGTGTTTTTATCCCAGAGACAACCAAAACAAACCACTAATAAAAGTATCTTATTATATAATAGAGTTGAAAATAGAAATATTAAAGATGTAATGATGGTCCATAAACCATTATCTCCCTTTGATAATTATAGTAATGTCATGGGAGGTAACTCATTAATGACCTACCAGAAAGCAATTTGTAAAATGTCAAATAGTAAGGGTCTGTATTTAGAGTTTTTTTCTGAGTTCAGTATAACCTGAGTTGACCAAGTTTATTGCTTTCTACACTTGTTTTTTACCCAGTTAATTTAAATTGACAATATGAGACAAACAAGTGTATTAATAGAGCATGCTTCCTGAAAATTAGCTTGTGTTGGAGTTGTTTTAATCCAGTGTTCCCCCCCCCCAGTCTACACTGAATTACTTAGTGCATAAGATGGTTTGGTCTCAGGTCATTCACATCAGTCCACTGTCCTCTCCCCCTTCAAACTGAATATTATCTAGCGACTGAGATGGTTATAGGCCAAGTTAATTCACATAAGCCCACTCTCCAAACTGTATATTACATATACTCTTTGTCGGGCTTTTGTGGAGTGTGTTTTTTCAGCTATATTAAATTGTATGTGCGTTTCTAGCTTTGTATTTATTTTTAATCAAAAGAAAGAATAATTACGCAGTTAACAGTTTATGTTTTGCATTATGCAATAACATTTTACATAAAACTATCTGCCCCTGAATTTCTGCACGGAAATTTAACATTGACATTGGCCATCTTCATTAGCTCATTTACACCCTGTTTTGGAGGGAATGATTAGATGTTTGATTTTTTGCTTTATATTTATATTTTTTAAATCACATCCCTTACAAAAAAGGAAAAAGCACACTTGAATGAAGTGTGGGAGTGCTTAAGTTTGAACTAGATAAATCAATTTAAAAAAACTGCACATTTCTTTTGTTTGAACCTTCTCCCGTGATTAATGTAAGAAGAACTTTTCAAAAATTTCTATTGAGTTGCACCTCAAACCATTTTTGCATGTTATCAAATCCTAGTTTAATTACATAATTATTACACAGCATAAAATAAAATATAAATTAACAACTCGGTGCAGCTGAAAATACATCATGATTGCTAAAAATTGTTATTGCAATTAGCTTGCACTTGTTTCAATCTACAAAACAAACACAATTTTATAAGAATATTGCAGAAAGTTTTTCTTTCATAACCTTTTTACAACAAACTCTGACAAAGAGTATAGTGCCTGAATTAGGTAAGACCCAGGTCATTCACATTAGTCCACTGTTCACTCCAAACTGAAAATTTCCTACAATTTAGCTTGATTAAACTTTGCGGAATCATTTGAAAAAAACAACAACATTATAATCAAATGAAAAACAAAAATTTCAATAATATGTAAAATAAAATTTTTGCTAATTTTGACCCGATTTATCTCCATAAAGGTTAAGAGAAAGGAAAAATTTGTTGTCACACCAGTGAAAGCTCTCAACACAATTCATCACCAAAGCAGTTATAGATAGAAAAAAATCTGTTTGCATACTACTAAAAGATCTCATTGAGATGAAACATAAGAAAAAAAACCATCAAAACCAGATGAAAAAGAAAAAATTCCAATCTCCTGCAAAATAGAGATGGATTCTGTGGCTTGATAAGTTAGCTTTGACATGAAGAATACAAAGAAAATTACCACATCAAAATCTGACAAATCCATTTAAGAGTAGCAAATTTTATTGATAAGTTCAATCCAAGTATTGATAGGTTCCTTCCAAGGGTAGCCAATTTTATTAATAGGTTTCCTTCCAAGGGTATCTTATTTTATTGATAGGTTCTGTCCAAGGGTAGCAAATTTTATTGATAGGTTCTGTCCAGGGGTAGCAAATTTTATTGATAGGTTCTGTCCAAGGGTATCCAATTTTATTGATAAGTTCAGTCCAAAGTTATCCAATTTTATTGATGGGTTCTGTCCAAAGGTATCCAATTTAATTGATAAGTTAAGTCCAAAGGTATCCAATTTTATTGATGGGCTCTGTCCAAAGATATCCAATTTTATTGAAAAGGTCAATCCAAAAGTATCTTATTTTATTGATAGGTTCAGTCCAAAGGTATCCAATTTTATTGATGGGTTCTGTCCAAAGGTAGCCAATTTTATTAATGGGTTCTGTCCAAGGGTATTCAATTTTATTGATAGGTTCAGTCCAAGAGTATTCAACTTTATTGATAGGTTCCGTTCAAAGGTATTCAACTTTACTGATAGGTTCCCTCCAAGGGTATCCAATTTTATAGATAGGTTCAGTCCAAAGGTATCTAATTTCATTGTTAGGTTTCATCCAAGGGCAGCCACTTTAATTGTTAGGTTCCATCCAAAGGTAGCCACTTTAATTGATAGGTTCTGTCCAAAGGTAGCCACTTTAATTGTTAGGTTCCATCCAAAGGTAGCCACTTTAATTGATAGGTAATGTCCAAAGGCAGCCACTTTAATTGATAGGTAATGTCCAAAGGCAGCCACTTTAATTGATAGGTTCTGTCCAAAGGTAGCCACTTTAATTGATAGGTTCTGTCCAAAGGTGGCCACTTTAATTAATAGGTTCTGTCCAAAGGTAGCCACTTTAATTGATAGGTTCTGTCCAAAGGTAGCCACTTTAATTGATAGGTTCTTTCCAAAGGTAGCCACTTTAATTGATAGGTTCTGTCCAAAGGTAGCCAATTTAATTGATAGGTTCTGTCCAAAGGTAGCCAATTTAATTGATAGGTTCTGTCCAAAGGTAGCCACTTTAAATGACATTTAGTACATTAGTTTTTACAAGAAGAGCTGCTCATCTTACAAGGAAACACTATCGCTTAATCTCATCCTGCATTAGAGATGTCTGTATATTTTGGTACACTTCCAGCAATGATGCCAGTCTTAATGAAATTGCAGCATCACAGATGTTAGTGTTTTGTAGATAAACAGCTTTAATTTATATCTTTCTATTATTACACAGAATTAATCAAATCAAACAGGTTCAACTTGGTAGTATGAATCAAAACATGGTATAAAACATATCTCACTTCCCTCCTACTTCAGATGGATTCAAGTACAAACATATCCCCCTCCCTCCTACTTTACAAGGATTTGAATAGCAACATTACCCACTCCCTTCTACTTAACTAGGAATAACCCCACTGCCTCCTACTTAACAAGGAATAAGGTACAACCATTTCCATAATTTATTGTTGTATGTAGTTGGTATTTTTGCAGGCAAAATCATCCTAGCTCTGCAGTTATATTGTTAAATATTTCATTTATATACTTGATACAGCCAAATAAAATATACCATTAAATTTTCAGACATTTTTGACATTAGTCTAAGGGCCTGTTCACACTAGGTTTAATTTAATCAATATTAACTTAATCCAGATCAACTTAAGCCATTAAACAGGTAACCAGTTGTGTTATCTTTAGTGTTGGGTTTGTGGCTTGACTTAAACCAGATTAAAATTGAACATTAAATCAAAGGACCATACGTAGCATTACTAATAATGACATCAGATTTAATCCACATTTCGCTTTCATACTACAGTTTAATCTGGATTACCTTAATGTTGATTAAGTATTAAATCGTCCACATTTAGTGTGAACAGGCCTGAAGATAACAAACTTTCTATATATAGACATATAGCATAAGAGAGATAACTCAAAAATGCCATCCCCAATCAAGTCAGTAATTTTAAAATTTATAACTATATTTGTATAATTGTGATTCCTGAAAATTCAGAACTTATCAATATGTTATGCATATTTTTGAAAGAGTCCATGGATATCAGATAAAACTTCTCTAATTCACTATATATATTGGCAATTATTTCATAAATTAGTATTAGATACAATGGATACTTAGTTCACCCAAGCAGTCTGGTCTTGTTAAAGACTAAAGTGTTTAGTATTTTGGTTGATGCTTTATTTTTAAGTGTTTGTGTTAATAATATGTTATTATCTATTAACTGTGCATTATCCTAAAAAATAATTTGAATTTGAAATTTTTCTATAAAAATAAAGATAATGAAAGAAATCAACAAAAAGTGCAATTCAATGCATATTAACATGTATTTCACTGCTTTTCTGACAGGGAATGTCAAATCAAATTCATTTTAAACTGGAAAACAAAAGGCCTTATAAATATTTATAAATCTATATGGTGTTGCCTTATGTCTGGTAAACATGAATTTTTGTACACATAAACAATGTTGACATTAAAATTCCATGTAGTTAATTAAACATTAACCTGTCATTTTATGTAAAAATAAGATATGATAAATTAGAATAGTTATTTTTATACCTGAAATAGAAATAGGGCTGACAGGATGACCAACTTCCATTGTTTACCTACTATAAACATGGTCTGACAGGGTTCACCTGCTGTTACAATTTTACTGAATAACTAAACATAAACTCTGACATACATGTTATAAAACCAAGGGTTACAGGACAATAGGAGACTGCATCAAAGTTCTTCTAAATAAAAATTATCTCATAATACCTGCAAAATAATCAATAAAGTTTTCAACAAGTGTGGACACAAATGACTCTCACTTGCATACATTAATTGATTGAATGTTACTTATTATCCAGCGACAAATATTTCATGCATATTCAGGAAAAGATAATGATGCACGAACACTGCTTTGTTCTCAACTAACAACTTGCTAGCTCACAAAAGCAACAGTCTGCAGGAAGACAATTAAGCCACTTTACTAAGACACATTATTCTTGCTATGATTTTCCTTCCTATGTGCAAATCAAACCATTGTGTCTTATGTCATGTAAAGTTTCTTTGAAATCCACTTAACATTTAATGAGGAGATGGGCTTAAAATCATATGTAGACACATGGATGGATGGATAGACATGGTGGGATTTGAATATTTAACCAAAAAATTCAACAGCTTGAGGGTCTGCAGTAAGACATGAAGCAAGTTCTCTTTTTGAGAAAGACCGCCTAGATGGTGTAACGGTTAGTGTGCTCACCTCGACTGCGGAAAATCATGGGTTTGATCTCCAGCTGGGTCAGACAACATTAGAATTGGTATTTGCTGCATATACCTTCAACACACAGCATTTAGGAGTAAGTGCAAAGCTTACTTGGTCCAGATCAGAATAATGTTTGTGGGATAAGTGGCATATAGTCCTGCAGACTGTTGCTTTCATGAGCTAGCATGATAAAAATCCCACACAGCATGTGGTCTTGTACAAAGCAGGGCTCATTCATCATCACACAGCATGTGGTCTTGTACAAAGCAGGGCTCATTCATCATGTGGTCTTGTACAAAGCAGGGCTCATTCATCATGTGGTCTTGTACAAAGCAGGGCTCATTCATCATGTGGTCTT
>JAULBM010103585.1:0-19038 GCA_032357055.1 Geukensia granosissima | reverse complement strand
CACAGCGACCTTACTTCATCTCCTCAAGAAACCAGGCAAAATGTTAAATCTAGAGGTCGTCTCAAGGCTTTCAATAAGGGTGGAATCGCTATTACACATCCGGAACTGTTGTTCGAATTTTTCAAAGTGTGTAATGGCTGACTAAACTTGTCTGATCACAAATTGACAGCAATACAAATATATCTTTAAAATTATTCTATTAGTATTAAAAGTTGAACTTTGTCCATACATGGCCGAGGTCATCTTGAATTTATGATAAGAAAGAAAAACATAATTGTACTAAGGACCACACAAGTATGAATCACTAGCGTCAAGTTTTATTGACAACGCAGTTTCGAACAAGAATTTTTGGACCTGTTTCCTGTATGGTCCTTTGTAAAAAATTTTTGGACTAAGGCAACCTTTCGTAAATTTCGAATAAAAGATTTTTTTAAAGAGACACCAAGTACCAGTTTTAACAACAAAGCAATTCGATGGGCTCGACAGTTTTTTACAAGAATTCTTTATTAAATTAATAAATGTTTAACAATGTAACATTAGTATGATGAAGTTTCATATACATTGTATATGCTTTATGGGCATTTCATCATAAGCATTAGAACCTATATATAGAAAGTGCGATGAACTGTTTTTTTAAATATTGATTGATACATCATGTCAGAAAAGTCTGACTATATAGGTTCGCAAACAAGATTTATTTCAAAAATTATCTTCCCTCGGTGGCTGTATTGAATTTCGTATTGGCTAAAAAAGATCAGTTTTTTGTCCAATTGACGAGCAGTCTCAGGAGAAAAGTTAAGCAACGTTGGGCAAATTGACGACGGACAAAGTGACAGCAATAGCTCACATGTCTCGTCATGTCAGCTGGTCTAATCATTGTCAGTGTCTTTTAAATACAGCGGTGGGTCTCTTATATGTAAAGCAAATAAAGTACACTAATTTTTCTGCATTTAAGGGACATGATTCACATGATTTATGAATATAACAATTACAATTTTTATAACATTAACATGTCTTTATGCTGAGAACATAACAGCATGCTTGATTTCTTCATAAGTTTTACACACTTTACTATTCAAGAACATTTATAATAAACGGTTGCCTACAAGCCAATCTTGTAAAATTAAATAATAATTCGTAAATGTAAATATTGAAATACATTGCATAAGTGATTGCTGAAGAACATCATGAGCACACCCTTTGAAAAATATCTGTGAATTAACTATATTTACTATTTTCACTCACAAGGCCAATCAATATCACATTGGCGCCCATTTAATACTCACTTTTCCATCAGACTGTTAGCACCAAATCTAAGATAAAGTACAACAACAGTAAGATCTAGGTCTATCATTTCCCACCTAATACTAGCAGAGTTGCACACCACATGTGAATCAAAGACCAGTCGATATACAAGTTCTATCAAAGACGGATTCGGCTTGGACAATTTAGTACTGTATGAACGCATCATGATTAAGATAAATTTTCTTTATAGATATATGCTTGGTATAGCAGGAGCCCCAAGTATTATCCAGTTCTTTGGTTTTTTCTTCCTTCCCGAGAGTCCAAGGTGGTTAGTTAACAAAGGAAAAGTAGAGCAAGCTAGAAAGGTGTTAGAAAAATTAAGAGATTCTACAAACATTGATCATGAGATGGCTGAAATTGTGCAATCTGTCAAAGAAAGCAGAGAGTTTGAACAATCAAGTAAGTTTATTCAAAAGGTACGCAATGACACATTTTTATTCCCGAAGCTCTGTATCTTTATAGCAGCTTCATGCTTTAAAAGCAATCAGTTTTAATAATTCTAATTTTTCTGGGAAGTATGGTGGGCATATTATGTATATCTGAAACAGTTTGAATGCATGTATCTTGTACAACTGTTTACCTTTTACGAAAGTTTACACTGTGACATTATTTTTCAGTATAGTGTTTTGTGTATTATGTTCGTCTTTAGTTTTATTGTGTTGGCTATGGTCTTCTCTGTATTCTGACTTGACGGCTTCTAAATGCCCCGTTAATATCAGGGGCGAATTATCAATGTATAACACTATTAGTATTAAAATAGAGAACTATTAAATGAGTATTACTGTTGTCTCACTATGGGAATATAATTTTGCTGTATGCGTATTTCAAGAAGTAACCTCTCATCAGCGACATTAGAACCAAAAATAGATCTATTCATATCTAAACAAATCCATATATAACCTGTAATTATTTCACACCTGAAAAAATCAGACTGCTTTTTGTTAAATTCTATTCCTTATTACATATGAACAAAAATCGAACGACATCGGTCAAATAAAATAGAGAACGGAAATTTCTCTTCTCCTGCCCCTTCAGTATAGTTGTTTCTTGTAGTTGGAACGTTGTATTTCTGATATTTATACCATCTATTCATTATGATATTAGAACATTACCGTTTGGATAGTTTTCTTTTTTTTCAGATTGTATTGATATTATTTTGTTTAATTTATCCGTATTGCATTTTTCATTACTCATCTTGTGTTGAAGACCAACATTTCATAAAAGTCGGTAAATGTAAAACAGCAACTACGGCTCACACTAGGTGTAAAATTGGAGAGAAACTGTTTTTGATACAATTAATCTGGTAACTGGATTGAATCTATTATATAACCAAACCTTCGGCCAATTACGAATAACAGCCCCGAAAGTTAAATATGCTATGAAGGGACACTAATTTAGAAAGAATTGCTTATTGTATTAAATGTTTTGTAGATGTGTTCAAAACAGTTGGAAAAATGTTGGGAAATCAGCCAGTGAGAAAAGCTTTAATCCTAGGATGTCTTATGCAATTCTTTCAGCAATTGTGTGGAATCAACACTGTGATGTAAGAGAAAGTTCTATGTTAGAAAAATCTTGCAAAATTAGTACCATTGAAGTATTATTTTAATGGATATACTATGTCAACACAAAAATACACAAATACACTCAGAAGAGAGTTTTCTAATCAAAGAGCGATTATTTATTTTCAATAAGAGATTTATGATCTTATTCTATTTTAATGTCAATTTTGTTTGTAGAAGAAGAGTTTGTCTTCAATTCATTGATAGACAATGGCAAAAACGTTTTCTTTATCAAAATCAAATACCCCTCTCCCCCTCAAAAAAAATGTCACCAAGGTTTAGGTAACCTATATGAACAATGGCACAACGGGAAACCCTAGATATCGCTCGAAACAAATATCCAAAAAGATGTGCACATTGGTATGATATAATCAAAGTTTGCAAAAAATTGACCTCGTAATTTTGAAAGAAGAACAACCTCTGTTTAAGCAAGAGATCGAAATATATAAAGTGGCATAAATAACTAAGACTAAAAATTCGGAATGTAATAATGCATAATGTCGCTTAGAATAAAAGAACAAAGGCAAACCCGGAACAAAACTTAAACTGAAGAAACCTTGCATAAAAATGAACGTCATTTTTTATATTGACATTCCTTCCCTCTGCATGAACCTTCAAAATTAGCAAAATAATCCAGTATTACTAACTATATTATGTTTTGTAGATATTACAGTGGGAGTATTCTACGAATGTCTGGTTTTCCATCCAAATTGGCCATCTGGTTAGTGTGTGTACCATTTGCTGTCAACTTTCTGGCGACATTTATCGGAATATATTTGGTGGAACGTGCTGGAAGAAGGCTTCTCACATTGGGAAGCTTTGTGGGTATGTGCAATGTTTTAGCCCGACAGTTGCATAAAGAAATTATGCATCAAATTTAATACTCAGACAGAAACAGTATATACTTGTCATTGTTTAGTTGTAGCCCAAAATCAATAATTTGCAAAAAGACAAAGTGATGAAAGAATTATCTAAACAATTTAAACACAACAGCCACACTCACCAAAAGATACTTGTAAATGGCATGCGATATACTTATCAGTTTTATCAAATTATAAATTTATAGAGACATAAACAATTTAAAAATACTGTATTGGAAAAATTACTCAAAATTTTTCTCAATACATTGGGTGATGAATTGTTAATTGCCTATTGATTTTGCTTTACCCCTTCATTTTGCAATTTATTGTGTTTTCATCTCCAAAGTTCACTATTTCCATTATCATTTAATATTAAAGTATACGAAACTTGTAAAATGTAAAAAAAAGTCAGCTTGAAGAAATAGATTCCTTACAAACTTTTCAAAATGTTATAATATAGAGCTTGAACTGTTACTTGTCTACTTGTGTTTGGTGCATTAATTATCAGTCTTGATTTGTATAATCAATTCATTTCTGTACAGTGCTTTTGGGTGAAAACTCAGGTGGTTGTCAATATATAGGGTAATTGTCAATTCGTTAGGATTTCAAAACCCATCAACAGCTAAATAAATTGGGTTTTTTGTAAATTTTGATTGGGTTATTACCCAAAAATGCAGCTTATCTGAAGCTCTGGTACGGATGAATCACAATTAAACTGATGCCATTTCAGAACAAAACCGGAAATGCTAGCTTCAAACTAACGCTACCACTTGAGACCCGGTCTCCCAAGAGCTGTCTATTCTACCAACTTTTAGAAAGTGTGCATGTCATTATCAACCAATTGGATGATACCAAAAGCAGTCCACATATTTTTAGCTTACTGTTTTGATATCATTATTAAGAAGAGGTCAAAACATTTAACAATTGTGTAGATAAGAAATGATATTATAATACATCACCAATTAAACTCTTACACAAAAGCTGCATCCATCTTAAGATTCCTGAAAACAGCGCGTAGGCTACATACTTTGAATTATCAGTTTATTAAGGATTAAAGGCTCTAAGCTAAAACATTTGGCCAAATTAAAAAAAAATATATCAGTAAATGAAACATCAAAGCATTAAATTTTGCTAGCTATGATGTATCTAATGAATATCCAAATTAAAAACAAACCAAACATGGTTACCACAATCTTATATATCATGATTTTAAGCTTTTTATTATTTTCTTTAGATATTATTCAAATCATAATCTGTCGTATATGTAGGAAATAATTAACACGCTCATTAACCAACAAAATATTTCGCTTAAATATGTAATATAATATATTATTTCTTCATACAAAGTATTTTTGAAGTGAATCTGAATTGAGTACACATACTAATTAAATAAAAGACAAAATTTTGCTTTAATTTGATAAGATATTTTCATTCTTCCTAAATTTTGACTTCATGGTGACGTCACAAAATAAAAGTTTACCAATGCTGAATAAATTTGAAAAATTTTACAGGCTATGTGTACTTTTCAATGAGTTACCTCTCTTATTAGTAGCATGAGACCCAAAATATAGGAAACCTAATCTGACGGTAGAGACAACTTCTAGAGCGCAATACATTTCGAAGCTTTTCCTTCTTTCAGGTGATTAAGAATCTAAGGAAACGGAGCAAATTTATGTAAAACATTTTTTCACATATTTCATGTCAGACAAGTCTGTCATCAGTCGTGGTATTACAATTGTGTGCTCTCCGTCACTGAATGTAATCAGCATAAGCTACAACATTTGAAGAGTAATGAGAAATTTCAAAACCCTTCAAAACATCAACGTAGTTCCAACAAATAATTTACCAAGTAAATATACATGCAAACCGCTGGATGAAATATGATCAAGCGTATGAGTATTGAAAAGCTACCATTGTGCCAAAAATACGCTGAATCATAGAGATTGGAAGCTGTCATTTCCTGAGGTAAAAGTCAAGTACAATTTCTATTAGCCATGTAGAGTTTAGCTTTATTGCTTGATAACGAAGTTTTTTTTCAATTTCAGGTATAATAATAGCATTGATTATTCTTGCTGTTGGTTTCCAGTTGTCCGTTATTAACACACCATCAACTGGTGTAAATGAGACATTGGGTTTGGATCCAAAATGTGGTGAATACACGTATGTATTAACAAATTAAAAAAATCCAAATGAAATTCAAATGAAAACAAAGGTTTTTACATAAACAAAGAGATAGATTTGTAATATGAATGGAAAATACATCAACACCCCCGAACTTTTTTAATTGGTGATATTTCAAAGAGAGAAATTGGAAACTGTTTTTTCATAAGCATCTTGTGTCGATTTTCAGTAGCGGCCGTTAGTGGACAAAACATGAATGAAAGTACTTAAAGCAAGTAAAACGGATCCCCTACAGACACATCATTGAACAATACAAAAATGTTTGGGTTAGACAGAACGATGGATGTACAAAAAATGGAAATAAAATCATCATCACGTTTGAATTGAAAATACGCTGGAATACCCAAGTTTTACCGTAAATGTAATTTGTAAATTAAAACAATGTTGAAAGGAAAACTCTCAGAAAACAACCTGTTTTACGTTTTGTTGGCCTATGTTGAAGTATACATTTGACCCCGAGACATATGAGGTTAATCAAATTCATTGATAGGAAAAGTTTCAAATTGAAGATGCACAAAATTTGTGAAAGATTTAACATTATTTTGTCAGCCTCAAATAATTTTTGTAAAGAACGGTTTAGACAAAATATCAAAAATGAATAAAAAAAATCATTGTTTTACGAAATTTAAACAGGTGAAGTATCAGATTATCATTCAGTTTAATTATTATTTTTCATTTTTAATATAGACTTAATGCGTATAAACACCATTAACGTGTTTACGTTTTATTTATATTTAATAAACTGCCAGGATCGCTTTTTATACTCGTCATTGCTGTGTAATAAACGTTTATTACGTTTATAAAAGGAATTCGAAGATACCAAAGGGGCAGACAGAAATCGTTAAGTCGAGGACAGACAAGACCATGGCCAACAAAATGAAACGAAAGACAAACATATAAAGAGATTATTTCGTGCGATTGCACTAATTTTGTTTTATTGTCTTCCTAAGCACAATTGTTTCTCCATCTACAAGCATATCTGCAATTGTTTCAAGAATATATTTGATATTGAATTCAAAATCTGCACCAATCGTCTCAAAAAAATTTAATGAAATCATTTGAATAATGTAGTATTTTATCAAATGTAGTATTTTAATAATCTAAAACACTCTTTTTCGTAGAAAATGTGATCCATGTATACGAGACGAGCACTGTGGATTTTGCTGGGTAAAGGCGGAGCCAAGAACAAGTGGATCATGTTTGCCATTGTATAGTGATCACCCGGAGAGATATGCAGATCCTAATTTTTTTAATGACACTTTGGGAAATTTAAGTGTTCATTTCCGATGTGACAAGGACAACTATGACCATGACATGAAGGACTATTCCTGGGCAGACAACTTCTGTCCAACTGATTACTCTTGGATGGCAGTTCTTGGTCTTGCATTGTTCGTCATTGGTTTTGCACCAGGTAGTTTATTAGCAAAATGAATAAACTGAATAAAAAATAAACGATTCCAAGGCTTTAATGATATACCATCGTTGTTAGGTAGACGCCATTGAAATGTTTGAATAATGTATCTTGGAGTATATATGGTTGAAGTGCAGTCTGTCTGACATTTACCTTGTATCTGTTTACTTTATGGTTGAAGTGCAGTCTGTCTGACATTTAACATATCTTTAAACATATCTTTTTACTTTTATATTGATATGTTTTTATGGTTTCCATATACGATAGGTTTCCTACAATTCACCCAAAAATTGAAATTGTAATTAAATATAAAATATGAATTAAACTTAAAAGTTCTTCGTCAATTTCCAGTTCAGTGTTCTTTTATCAACACTTAAGTTAATTAAAAATCAAACAAGTTATTCCAGAATTAGACGAATCTCATCTGCTGAAAGCATACTGAATCACATGCTTTCATATAAACAATCCTGAATTCTGTATAATTTCAGATAACGGTCTTGGGCTAAATATCAAACTTTAAACTTGTTGCCTCAAAGATGTTTGCATGGGTTTTCTATTATTTTATCCAGTGCATCGGTTGCAAAAATAAATCAGCGACAAATCGAGAAACTAAGTGAAGCGTACACTAAAATTTTAATTTAGTCATACAAACTTAATTTGCATACATTTTGTGGTATTTTGCTCAGTTTTCTTGCATCTGTTTACCGCTATTATGATTTTATTTAGGTCTTGGACCTATGCCATGGACAGTCAATTCTGAGATTTATCCTATGTGGGCTCGAGGAACAGCCATATCAATTGCTACAGCCGTTAATTGGATTGCAAATTTAATAGTCTCGTTTTCATTCTTGTCGCTTATTGAGGCAATAACAACCTATGGTAAGTATTTTAACCATTTATTCACTTTTCTGGTTTTTTTTTCATCATAAAATAGTGCTGTGCACTGTAACTGTGGGTTTATGTTAATAACAGGTATATGGATTATGATGATAAGTAGCGGCATATATTGCTTGAAATTTGGAATATGTTTTCTGAAGACTTGCATGTATGAAAATTTTACAGCATATAAGGCACCAACCATTCGATTTTCATTTAGATCTATATTTTTTGTTTGCATTTTATTTAGAATACAAGTTTACAAAAACGACAACACTTGAAGAAAAATAAAGAAAGTTTATTCGAAACATTGTTATCTAGCTGACTATCTCTTTCAAGTCATTAAATGTTGGAATGGATAAGTGTTTTTCAGCAATAATTTTTTGGACAAAATAATCAAAGGAACTTTTTATGAAAAAAATAAGACCTTTCCCAATTAAGTCAAACGGTTCCTAGCTCATGCAGAGTAGTTAAAATGTTTATTAAAATTATCGCTAAAAGATTGATTTAATTGAAAACATTTTTTATTTATTAATAATTAAATAAAATTCAAAATTGTAATGTTTTATACAGTCTGCAAATTGCTTGAAGTTGTTTTTACTATTAGATCAACAACTTTAAACCACTGCATTTTTAGAGATATATTTAATTTCTGTGTTGCAGGTAAACTGCCACAATTTGTAGTCTTCGTTTTTATTTCTTTGGCGCAATTCAAACTACCAAGAAAAATAATTCTGGTGCTTTTTAAGTAAGCTTTTGAGATCTAATTGGAGCTAAAAAACCTTGTAAAAATACAATTTGGTTTGTTTTTCTCTTGCCTTATCTTTGTGTTTTAACAGCGTTGGTAAAGTTTAAGCATAACAGATTTAAGAATCCTATAACATGAGCATTTATATATATACATTTATTTTTAACTGATATTACAATGATTTTGCAGGAACTTTCTACTTATTCTGTGGAATATCCGCTCTTGGAATGATTGTATTATACTTCCTGCTTCCGGAGACAAAGAATAAAACATTGGAAGAAGTTGAGGAACTTTTCATGTCTGAAGAGTACAAACGGAAACATAGACAACCAAAGAAATACGCTGAAAAAGACAATCCAGCCTTTGACGGAGAAAAATTGTAAACAGAATCTTGTTTTTGTTTAGTATTTTAAGACTCTGTAAATGCACTGGGGATTGTTTCTTTTTTTGTAAAAATCAACAAACCTTTATTATTACAAATAGAAATGATACACCATGGCATTCAAGCTCAACAATGCATTACAAATAATTAGAAATGCAAGAAATAATTTATGATAACATAATATGAACATTGTTTAAAACCTAGTAATTTTGTAGTCCTCTCTCTGAAAAGCCACCTCGTTTGCAAAAGGTCCATATTCCGTATATATATATATTCCCTTAACATCAACATCTCTTAAAAAGGGTGCTAGTTAATTGCAGAGAAAAGATGTAACCGCCTGTAGCCATTCCCGCTTTTCGTTACCCGGGATGCATCGGTAATTTGTATGTTTTTGTTATAATTATCTTTGATTCGGGACGGTGTCTCAATATACTGTAACGTGAAAAACCTTAAAAATGCTATTTTTTGGCAAAATCAATAATATTTACCAAAAAATATGGTCTGGTGCGCATGTATAGAATAAACAAAAATATTAGTTTTGGCATCAAATTTGTAGCTGAAATAAAATTTTATAAAATAAAAACATGAATTTCAACCTTTATAACTGTATCAATTTATTTTCCCATATGGGAGACAACTATTTCAAATCCAGAGATACGAAAAGCCCGATTAAACTTTTAAGAAATTTATATATATTATGTTTTTTGTTTTCTTTGTATTTCATGACTTTCAAGGATGTTGTTAAGTATAAATCGTAAGTAAAGAAGTCACTGTGTCTTGAAATCGTTTTGAGATCTGTAATTCCAGAATGATGTTGTAGTCCTTAAATGAAGTTGTAACTGTTGTAATTAAACTGAAGCTCGAGATGAATCTCAACGATAATCTGGTATTACAAGATTTACACAATATATATCATAAATGGAATAATACAGATTCACTTTCCTTTCTATCCATATATTTATATGTGTTGTCAATTTGCCACTATATCAAATATTCCTGTGTTATAAATCGAATGTTATTCAGAATTTGGGGGAGCTACTAGACTGCGAAAAATGATAATTTATTCGTTTCATACTTACAGAAGGTATGTTATTGCCAAAATTTGGTCCCCAAATATCATTTTAAACTCTCAGAACCTGATTAAATAAAGTCTAGGATGTATTTCAAGCATACTTTATTTATTACATCAATTTGTCTTTATATTGCCTCACTTGCATGGAATAAATATTACATTTTCGTACATTGATTCTTTAGACACACATTTCAAACTTTGCTGAGAATCACCTTTACATCATCTTTCAATTCGTAAGTTATATGGAAAAAAATAATGACTAATTTTAAGAGAATCTATCGTTCATTATTCATAGACATTCAAATGTCATAAATGAAATTCATGTGCTTTGCAAATTTTGAGTGACATATATTAGGCAAATGCATTTCTATGTCAAACTGCTCTATTTACTTTATATTTAATTATTCCATGTATTTCTTAAAACTGTGATTTGTCAACATTGGTAATATGTTCCCTTTAAAAAACATATTGTTTGTTATTACAAAAAAAGAATTATTAATTATGTATTGACATGGATTTTGCAAGCTAGGTATGTAGAACTTGAATAATTGCACCAGTGAATTTTGATTGGTTAGGCCACTTCAAATTTATTTCTAGTTCTGCGGATTGTTGGTGATAAAAAAGTGCGAGCCAGTGAAATTTTTGGTTTTAATTTTTTCATGAAATGGCAAAATATTGGAGCGCAACCTTAAAAATTTATGCAAAAACAACAGTTTATTTTTTTTTCCTTCATTTTTTGGTTTTTTAAAGAAGCGCTCGAGCAAATTTTAATTTTTTTTATTGCTAGAAAGAACGATGAAAATTTCTTAAAGAGTGAGAAAAAAATGGAGCGAGTAAAGTTTTTTGAAATGATGAACCCGTAATATTAGAAACGAGCAAATCAGAAGAACTATTAATTATTTTAGAGTGGACTTAGTTTGGGTTGTCATCCAGTTAGATTTCGTGATACATTATGATGCCTTCTGTTATGATTTCGTTATTTATTGTGACATTATAACACCGTCCACAATTAAAGTCTGGTCGCTTCAAAAGATTCGAATCTGATGATTTTAAATAATGTTCGCTAATTTTCGGTGTAAAAGTTTTTAGACAATGAAATCTTGATATTTTGGCGACAATTTTCTTAAAAGTACAGGCAAACGATTTACAAAATGTCGGAAGTGCTAGAAGTGGTCGTTACTTACATAGGTAATACTGGACATAGAGTTTTCGTAAGTTTTACTACTTTTTGTGAAACTTCGCCAGTTTAGGCCACTCCAAATTAATTTCTAGTTCTTAAGATTTTTTATGATAAAATTAGGTGCGAGCGAGCGAAAATTTTAATTTTATTTTTTTTCTGAAAATGGTAAAAAGCTTCAAAATTGACGCGGAAAGAGCAGTCTATAATTTTGTATATTCTTAGAAGCGAGCGGGAATATTTTTTATTTAAATATGTTGGAAAATTGATAAAAATTTTCAAATATGTGATAAAAAATGAAGCAAGTAAAGTTTTTTTTGAACTTTTTAATCTATGATTTAGGTGCGAGCGAATCCGAAGAACTAGTAATTAATTTGGAGTGGCCTTAATAGCAATCAATTGTCAAATTAAACTTTCTTTGTAATCATACACTTATCATTTATAATTATTCAACAATTCTTTATTTGCCTGATACCAAAAATATCAAATATTACAAACCGATACGTAAAATTTCTTTTCCTATGCAAGGTATTTTATTTTCACAATTCCTCTTGGTCGATTCTATTCTTCAATAGAATCAGTTGTAGAAATAAAACCTACTCGGAATTAAATACTCCACACAGGTTAATAATTTACATTTTTAAATTAAGGTTAATTATTACCTTTGGCGGTTAATTATTACCTTTGGCTTGTAATAATTCTGCCTTTAAACGTACTGTCGCTATAATGAGTGCGTCCCTGCAATTTAAACGGGGCCATCAAGGGAAAATTAACAAACATCAATACATGTATATGTAGTCAACAGATGAAAATGGAAACATTTTAATATTAAACTTAATGTACTGATAAAGCCGTAGCGGGAACAAAGAAAAATATGCATATGCAGTTTTAAGATTCACAAATGTAGAAGTTGCAGTATGACTAAAACGGATTGTTTACGTTTCCTAATACATAAACATGATTAAATCACACTTACCTGCTAGATTTTTGTCGAAACATAATTATCCAATATCACAAACATTAAAAATATGAACAAAAGTTTTCACGAGCCTTTTTCAATCGTTCTTTATAAAAGCACTTTCATCATTGAAATGAAGTTTACCTGCGCATGTTGTTATAACACGTGGGTTTGTTATGAATTGTGTGATTTGGACCCGTCCAGATTTAGCGAAGAAAGGTACCCCAATACATCAAAATACGAACATTTTCTGTTATTTGTCGGTTTGTAAGTTAGGAAAGGATTTAGTACGTTTTTATTTCATTAAACAGCTTCGAAACTGAAGGTAATGTCAAAAAATAGCTCGGGACTGCGTCTCTCGCTTTTTTTTTAGACACAACCTTCTATTACCCAGCTGTTTCATTGAAATAAAAACCTACCTTCATCCTTTAACCTTTACTTAATAAAATAAGAAATGCATTTAAAGGCAAATTAAGTTTTGGAAATGTCTTTTAATTGTTTTTCCCATTGTCAATGTATAACGAACAATGTTTTACGTTTTATATCAAAGGTATATGGGTACTTAAGGCAAACATCATACGTATGTAGTTCATATTTCATTATTATATATAGTTTTTAGTTCTTGGTTTTTTGTTTGTTTGTATGTTGGTTTACATTGTTTGTAAAATATTTAAACAGACACATTACAGTCGATGGAATTATGTTTTAAGCATATATAATATGTAAATGTATTATACGATTTAAAATTCGTAAACAGCACACAGGGTACTAATATGAATGTTATCATGTGATATTTCTACGATTTTTGTGATTAATTTATATTCTAATTTCATCCCGTAATCAGAGACTTTAAATTGTTCATAATATATAGTTTGTCAAAAAATTAACTCATTATGCATGTATATCATCTCATTATTCAACAACTTTCCAGAGCAATGTTTTTTTTAAATAGATATTATTTTTAAGTAATTATAGTAATGGTTCCGAATTCACCGTTGAGGTGTGGATTAACTATTTCTTCATTGCCTGTTCTTCAAACATTGAACATATTTTATTAAACATTATTATTATTAAATGGTAGTAAAGAGAAAGTAGTTGTTTTAATAAAGTATTGAATTTATTAGTTTAGCAAAGCAAATATGTGATAACTAGGTCTATGTAAATGTAAAAATGAATGACCTTAGTTACTTTATTAACAGAAAAATAATATCCAGGTTAGTGTATTGACTATCTAACACAATGTATATAAACAATTCATATCATTATGTATATATATAAACTACATACTATATTTCCAACAGTTGGTCTTTTTTTTAAATCATTTATGGGGTACTTAATACAAATTCAGGCAAAAAATGAAGAAACAATTCACCCAAACGGAAAACTGCGACTTAATCTACAAAAGCAATACCTTTTAAGAAATTTTTGGTTAATTTTGGTTTATTTCCCCTTTTTGTGTCACTATTCGTCGACTTGCGTCTTGCATCGTCTTGCGTGACTATAAATTTCTGTCATATTTTTCTCAGCATCAATGCTAGTTAGCTCCCTTTTATTTGGCACGGACTTTTGGTGTGGGTAAGTGTATCGTGGGTGGCAGTTTCCAGTCGGTCTCATATCCACTTCTTGTTCGCCGGACTTAAACTTTTTTCTATGTTGGAAAATTTCTGTCACATTTTTCTCAGCAACCATGCAGGTTAGCTTCCTAATATTTGGCATGGACCTTTGGTATGGTGA
The DNA here is from genome assembly GCA_032357055.1 of Geukensia granosissima. Lineage (NCBI taxonomy): Eukaryota > Metazoa > Mollusca > Bivalvia > Mytilida > Mytilidae > Geukensia > Geukensia granosissima. Next base: position 4,775 of record JAULBM010103585.1, on the reverse strand, counting down.
AGTGTATTCTGTTAGGCAGTTTCAAGTCGGTTGCTTATCCACTTCCTGTTTGCCGAGACTTTGACTTTTATCATGTTGGAAAATTTCTGTCACATTTTCTCAGCAACCATGCATGTTAGCGCCCTTATATTTGACAAGGACCTTTGGTGTGGTGAAGTGTATCGTGTAAGGCAGTTTCAACTCGGTTTCATAATCACTTCCTGTTTGCCTAGACTTTGACTTTGTATAATTTTGGAAAATTTCTGTCTCATTTTTTCTAAGCAACCATGCAGGTTAGCTTCCTAATATTTAGCATGGACCTTTGGTATGTTAAAGTGTATCGTGTATGGCAGTTTCAGTTCGGTTGTTATCAACTTCCTGTTTGCCGAGACTTTGACTTTTATCATGTTGGAAAATTACTGGCACATTTTTCTCAGCAACCATGCAGTTTATCTTACTTATATTTGACACGGACCTTTGATATGGTGAAGTTTATCGTGTAAGGCAGTTGCAGGTCGGTTGCCTATACTTCCTGTTTGCCAAGACTTTCACTTTTATCATGTTGGAAAATTTCTGTCACATTTTTCTCAGCACCCATGCAGGTTAGCTTCCTTATATTTGACACGGACCTTTGGTATGGTGAAATGTATCGTGTCAGACAGTTTAAAGTCGGTTGCATATCCACTTCCTGTTTGTCGAGACTTTGACTTTTATCATGTTGGAAAAATTTCTGTTTCATTTTTCTCAGCAACCATGCATGTTAGCTTCCTTATATTTGACAAGGACCTTTGATATGGTGAAGTGTTTCGTGTAAGGCAGTTTAAAGTTGTCCATATTTCTACTTTCTGTTTGCCAAGACTTTAACTATTTTTCTGGAACCATGCCGTTTAGCTTCCTGATTTTTGGCACAGACCTCCAGTATGTTGAACTTTATCGTGCAAGACAGTTTCGAATCCATTGCATTTCCACTTCCTGTTTGCGAATATTTCTTGACAATATGTCGTCGAAGGCGACACGTCTTCCGAGGAAGACCCAATAGTAACTTAGAAAAAAGTGGGGTCTTTTTAAAGTGTGAATGTGCGATTAAGCAAGCACACACACATATATTAAAGATTAGAAAACATCGTTCGTGGTAATTTTAAATCTGATAGTCGAAGTTCGCTGGATATGTTTTCCATCACTCATTACCAATTTGTCTGTTTTTGTTGGATCTTTTTTTCTGTTTCATGACCTCATGCTACCAGAGAAGTTATGATTCCTTTAAATATGAAACTGTGAATATTATATCAAAAAATGAATCAGAAGTTAGGAATACACCAATGGGCAGACAGACTTTGTTAAGTCGGAAGACAGACAAGATCGTGGTAATACAATGAAATGAAAAACAAATAATACACACAAGATACTAAAAATTAAAGCTGTTGTACAACGAAGCATTCTAAGACAAGGTTGAGTTCATGTGCTTCGGAATGATAAGCATACCATGTTCCGCTAGTTGCACACGTTATTTTATTCAGTTTGTCACAATCAGTCTTTGCCACAACCAGTATAGGAACTGATTCGACGAGGGAAGGTATGCATTCTCATTTTTAAAATGTTTAATATGATGGTACGTAGGAATACAGAATATGTTCTTAATTTGACACCCGAGAAGCTTGACTTTCTCTTTTTTTTACTCATTATAAACTCCTTAAAATACAAACACTCACTACCGTTCCGCGATCATAATCTGAAAACATTTATCCTTAATCGGGCTCACGACAATCTGAGAACTGAAAAAAAATTTGATAAAGTGACAAAAATATAACATAAAATTAGTCTCAGACATATTAATGAGATGTCTAAGCGCATATTTCAATCTAATCTAAGGGCGAATTTTTCTTATATTTCAATCTAATCTAAGGCTGATTTCTATCTGACGGGGCTCACTGTTATATTATTGAGTTGTGTAAGGGCTAGTTTTCCACATATTTCATTCTAATGTATTCATAACCATTATGATATATCAAGAATTAGAAAAATACCCTTCAAATATTGTTAAATCAGAATTAACAGGTTTAGTTTTCATACGCAACAAGTATAATTTTTATCATTTTTGTAGTTAATTCGATTATCAGAAATCTAAATTATTCATAAGAGAGGTATCTTCTTTATGGATGAATCGTATATTGTATAGTATATTTATTGTAATTCAGGTAATCTAAAGTCGGATTCAGTATTTTAACGTTCGTTTGTTACTGATTTTGTTTTCTTTGATTTCTTCATTTGGCAACTCGTTGGGGATGGAATTCTACTAAACTAGATAAACCCCACCACATGTCTCTGGTGGCTGTCGCAAGTTAATAGGAATTGTTGTCATAAGTTTGTCTTTGTGTTATATATTTTGTTAGATGCACATTTTTGCTATTGTTCAGGTAAGAGCAGCATTATTTTACGTATACACGTTTTTGTATTTAAGGCTACGCAGAGCTTTTTACAAGGAGTGGTATTCCACCCTTGTTGAAGGCCTTGTAGAAACTTCAATATTTATAAATTATAAAACCCGTTTTTGTGGTGTGGAGTGCAGTCTCTCTGACATTTACCCCATATCGTTCCATTTTCAAATATATAAAAGGCTTTCCATCTACTAATCCAAATAATGTCGGAGAAATTCCATATCCGTACAATCTAACGTATAGTCCATTTGAGATCTATAAAACCTTGAAAAAAAATTAATCAAAAATTCATTTTTTGATATTTTTTCTAATTTTTTCTGCATTCTCAATAGGTTAGATATACGAACTCTGGCAATTTTGGCAAATTTTTTGCACTTTTTCCAAAAAAGTTGTCCATTAGGTCTCTATACAAATTAATTTTATAAGTAGCATTATTTGCAGAGGGAGTGACATTGTTGCATGGAACAATTCAAGTGAATATACCTATACCATGTGATATCATAATTTTAATATCAAAAGAAGTTATTTTTACCAGTGTCCAGGCTGGGCTATTGAAAGAGGCTACATAATAGATGCATTCTTTTTTCAAGAGTGACATAAAGGAGAAAAAATGAGGCCTAATGAAGGTAAACAAAGACCTTTTATAAATTAATGAAACATCTTAGTAAATACAATATAAAGTTGATATTTTTAAATGACATTTATTTGAAATAAAAATATTATTTCAACATTATTTGCAGACTGAAATTAGCATTAAATAATTTGGTAATTTTGCATACCCTTAATTGTTCAGTAAAGTTTAGTTTTTAATTGTCTCCCTTAATTACATATGTACTCCACATGATACAAGCAGGCTTCCTATATATATTAGAATTAAGATGCAAACAAAAATATAAAGGAGGAAATCTATTTTTTGAAGTTTGTGATCATTTTTAAGCTGGGTCAATACCAATCACTATCTTATAGGTCAGAATATTCAAAACTTATGGTCACATGTTACAATGAAATATACATTTAGCACATGGCATTTGTTGTTGTTAATACATGTGGTCGAGAAGGGTCTATCAACTGCATCCCTCAGTGTACCGGGAACGGTGGTACCGGAAAGGAACGAGCGTATCTGTGCAAAATATATGCGCGTACGGTTAAAAAACAGACAAAAAATAAAAATAGAACATAAAGAAATCGGTTTATAATTATTTGATGATATTATTAAAAACTTCAATTTTTAAAGCATTTTTTTAAATACCTGAAAGTTGTATACTGCATAGTATACATATATGTATTACATAATTTTATTTAGTTAAAGAATGATTACACCGGAAGTAAATAAACATGCTATTAATAACATTTATTGGTTAAAAGTGAAAGTACACGATAAGCACATGGCAAAAATAAATAATAATGCCTGGAGTGTATACAACATAAGAAGAACTTCACGCGGAGTTGAAACGGTGTGAAAATTGTTGTAATGGAGACTATCTGTCAATTCATTGTCCACTGTATCCAGTTTGGAAGTACAATCCACGACAGACGTCTAAAGTGAAGAAGCATTTAATAGTACACTATCAAACAGGTGTAAAGGGACAGAATGGTAAATATATAATGTACATATTCATAGAATCCCAACGAAATAAATTCTGAACAACATAAAGTCGTCGGCAGGGGTGGGGTGGGATGTGTGTGTGTGTGTGTGTGTGTGTGTGTGTAGGGGGGTCGATTTCTATAGGAGATGTGCCGCAAGACTGGTTCCATGTTTCAGGTTCTTAATATGATTGGGTAATAAATTATCTCCATAAATATATCAGTGGGTGGTAATTATAAGATCATCATTATATGAATGGGTCATATTTTTACAAAACCACAATTGTTTACCATCACCTGCATCTAATAGCCTTAGGTTTACATTACATACTGTGTCATGCGAGGATTTCAGGGTCAAATATTATATACATGTATATAAGTATTAATAGTACACGAATAACAGATGATTTTTGTCTAGACCAGTATAGTAAACTTACCCATACTGAAAAGTTTGGTCCGTTGTTTCTGGTGTATTTGGGGTCTAGTGCCCTGACTCCGCCGTCATCAATGAACCGGCTCAAAAAGTTTATATTTTAGGTTTTAGGCTATTTTTTTTTAATTGTCTCTGTGTTGATTTGGACCATACACTGGTAGTCGTTCATAAGTTCATTTAGTAGTGAGTAAAAATTGTCAAATTAAAAATTGGGGTAGTTATAATTTTTATAACTGTTGTTAAAAAGTCTCTATTGTAGGTTTTTATTTCGTTGATTGATTGATTGATTGTTGTTTAACGTCCAGTGGCAAATATTTCATGCATATTCAGGACGGAAACAAGTT
>JAULBM010103365.1:0-19044 GCA_032357055.1 Geukensia granosissima | reverse complement strand
CCCCCGCCATGACAGTATTGCATCAGTATTATTTTAGGAATGCAGGCACCAGCTAAAGTACGTTTCACTGAACTGAGTCTCTCATGTTTTGGCTATTATTACTTAACGCAATAACACAATCCGAAAAGGAAATTTAGAATGAGATTTAACTATCTTACCAGCAATAGAATTTGGTGTTCAAATTATCTCAGGTGTCGTTGTTTGTCCTGTGCTATATGAAAATTGCTGATTTATGTGAAAAATTAAAGTTCAGACAACGTCTAAATTCTTGCATTTCTGGTTTAGCCAACTTTATTTTTTCTGGCACTACGAATACAAATATGCCAATAGATATAAAACCAAAGAAAATATTTATCATTTTCTAAAATTCACAAATCCATCACACAAATATTGGTATAAAGGAAAACAAAATTTTCCAATTTTCCATATGAATGGAGGAAAACTAAGAATATGTATAAAGATTTCAAAATATACAAAAGTTATCGGAACCTTTTCTCTGTTGCGTTTTATAAGAATTATGAAGATTCTGCCAAGGGATTTTTCTAAATTTAATAAAAAAATGAGAGACTCAGCTCAGTGAAAAATACTTTAAAACGTCTGTTTCTAATTTTAAATTGATTTCTCTTACTGGAACAGGACAAAATATGTGTATCATTTATCACTTCTTGTGATTTATTTTAGTTATTATATAACAAATACTATTTAACAGTTTTAATTTGTCTGTTCTTCAGATGATTTACTACTAAACTTGCTGAAAAAAAAATTTGTGTAATAAGGGGCAAATCGTTCAATTCCTATACTTTCTTTCTTCTAAAATGACAAACTGTGAGATTGATTGATCAAATTTTGCTTAACGTACAGTGACAAATATTTCATGCAAATTCAGTGCATATTCAGGACGAAAACATATGTATGAAGATTATGAAAATACGGAAAGGCCTTGAAAAGTAACGCAATTAGTAGTGGTCCCTGTCGTCGAATTTGGCTTCCCATTTCGATTTGTTTGGATTTGATTGCATCTTTTGCAATATTTGAATCTTTGGCTTCCTATGTTTTGGTTCTAATGCTACTGATGACAAGTTACTCCTTGAAATGTACATAAATCATACCTAAAATTTCCATATTTATTTAATATTTGTAATTTTGTATTTTATGAAGAAACTCTTCTTTGTACCAGAGTGACACGATGAGCTTGGTTTTTGGCGTGCTAGCTCATGCCTCTTTACCCAGACACATTATTGTGGGCTTTGGAGATTTTGCTCTTGCTTAGCAGAGAAGCTGCAAATACCAATGGCCTCCACCCGATGGGGATCAGACCCCCAACCTTCAGCACTGGATGTGAGTACGCTAACTATTACATGGCCACCAATACGAATAAAAGATGTTCTAAATCATTTAAAAAAAAAAAGAGAAAATCCCTTTTAATGGGGAAAGTTTAGAAATTGTACTTAAAAAACAAATGATATGAAATGCCTGTTTTGGTTCTTGTGCTAGGTCCCAGAGTTTATTTGTCTACAATTGTTAAGCCTTTACTGACTGGAAGCTATTTTGATATAAATATTACTTGTAGATTTTTAAAATTTTGGCCTTAATTATTTAATTTGATGATTTTCATCCGTGTCAACACTAACTATTTGGGAGGTAAATATGATTTTACTTTTGAAATTTGGGCAAAATTGAAATTCTATGTGATTTTAAAGAAAATCAATAAACTATTATTGATAAAATCCTCCCACCTGCCTAATTGCTTTCAATACAGCTGGATGAGAATCTACAAATTAATTAGTTTTCATGTTTAATTTTTACTTGTTTTACATTGTATACTATCTGGCTGTTAGCTGTTACATTTCAATATTTTAACTTTTACTTTTTGGGGGCTTTTACAGCTTGCAGAGTGGCAGTATAATTGGGATGTGAAACATCACATTTCAAGTCACAAGACTGCATTTACACCAATCAAAATGCAATCAAAATGTTGAGATTCAATGCAGCATACATCTATTGTAGTTATTCTTTGATGAATGACAAGTTTAAATTTCTTTATTAATCCCTATCCAGAGGAACAATACTTGCAGTCCTTATGAATAGATTGAACTTGTCTGGAAGTGATATGACACACAGTGATTAGGATTTTGTTTTGTCAATTAAACCCTAAATAAGGGATGTATATAACAGATTGATAGGTAACTCTCTCAGCCTTAGTTAAACCATTAAAAGCAGAGAATCACAACTTTAAAGCCTAATAAACAATTCTTTGAAAACAAAATAATATTATTCTCATCTCCATTAATAATATATTTTAATAGTGGAAATAGTACTTTGATCAGTTTAAATTAGACAACTTGCATCATTTTTGATAAAATCTAGTTGTAAATGGGGTGGTATACCAAAATGTCAATTTATAGTGATAATGGCTTTTATTAATGTACAACAAGTAGATAAAAACAGTGAGATGTCATGGTGGACAAACATGGTCAAAGGAATATTTAACAAAATCAAATTGTATTCTATGATAACCAAAACTCGGCACAGCTTAAAATACATCGTAAATGCTAAAAAGTATAATTGTAAGCTACTTGCACTTTTTTCAATCTACAAAATAAACATTTTTTTTATAAGAATATGGTACATAGTTTTTCTTTCTCGACATTTTTACCCGTTCCAACAAACTCTGACATAGAGTATATATAAAATCAACAGCTTTTCAAATATTTTCAGTGATTTGTACCATTAAAATCCTTTATTGTTCAAAAAGTTGTAATTCTAGTTATTACATATTGATAAATGTTGTGTTCTTTTCTGTAAGTCTTAAAAGGAACAATTTGTTCTTTCAGGGATGATAGGAGGTCGTGATACAGATATTACATATCAAATCCATAAATCCAACCATGCTATCCTAGGCCAATATGACATCATGTTTGGTATTACTCTTCATGTAGGAATCTTTCATAAGAATTTCAATTCTACTATTTTTACATATTTTTGCAAAGGACAAAAAGTGTTGATATAATATGTGAACACATATTACACGCTTATCCATGTAATATGCTTGTAAAATAAAAGGTGGTCTATGGAAAATCAGGTGATAATTGATGGGTGGGGTTTTCTCACTTTGATTGATAATGTAGTACAAAATTCATAGACCCACCAGGACTTGCATTATGCCTTCAAACCTTAGGACATATTTTGGCATATTACATGGAAAACACAATATTATTGTATAAGTATCATGCTGTACAGAGTGGCATTATAATTGGGATGTGAAACATCACATTTCAAGTCACAAGACTGCATTTACACCAATCAAAATGCAATCAAAATGTTGAGATTCAATGCAGCATACATCTATTGTAGTTATTCTTTGATGAATGACAAGTTTAAATTTCTTTATTAATCCCTATCCAGAGGAACAATACTTGCAGTCCTTATGAATAGATTGAACTTGTCTGGAAGTGATATGACACACAGTGATTAGGATTTTGTTTTGTCAATTAAACCCTAAATAAGGGATGTATATAACAGATTGATAGGTAACTCTTTCAGCCCTTGTTAAATCATAAAAAGCAGAGAATCACAACTTTAAAGCCTAATAAAAAATTCTTTGAAGACAAAATAATGTTATTCACATCTCCATTAATAATATATTTTAATAGTGGAAATTTTACTTTGATCAGTTTAAATTAGACAACTTGCATCATTTTTGATAAAATCTAGTTGTAAATGGGGTGGTATACCAACTTGTTGTAATACTAAAAGCTTTTGATCTGGTAATTTCATGATGACTTTATTTAAATTTTCAAATAAAATAATATAATTAGAAACTTCAGTAGAAATTTCATTTTAAATGGATGAATATAAAATTCAAAATATAAAGGACAAGGGTCGTTAAGCCACATTTTTGTCCTTAGAATTTTGCTGAAAAATAAAAAGTGTCTAATATCTATTATTCTATATGGTTTGTCTTGAAAAATGCTTAACAAAAGAAAGTCCAACATTTTTTAAACTTTAATTATTTGCACAACGGTCACATGGTACATAGTAAGTGCTTTAAATTTGAAAATACTCCGAAATAACTAGATTTGGCACGAAACTTGATTCAATTTTCTTGATTTTAATATAGATTGCACAAATACATCACAACCAATTTTGCACAAATAAAGGTCTATCAAGTTCAAATGTTTAGTTAAAATATCAGTGTGATTTTTTTTGTGCAGACATATCTATTTTAAACAAAACACCTTTAGAAGTTGGTATTTTTACAGAAAATATTTCATTCATTTTAAAATTGTCAATTGTGCCCTAATGTTTTGTCAAAATTATGAAAATAATACAAGCACTTTCACATCAACTTATTGTTGTCTCATAAAATCTAAAATTGAAGCCAAATATTGGCCTTATTGTACCTACTCTTTTGAAATGCACAATCAGCATTTGTTCAATGAAACCACTTCTCAATGTTCATGTAAGAACTGACATTTTATCTATCTCTCTTATACTGTCCCTGCCAAATGTATTTAAATTTCATCAGATTCTATCTCAATATAAGCTTTCTTTATATTTAAAAAAGCTTTGAAAAAAACAATATAATTTTATAAAATATGTATAAGTTAAGAGTTCATGATGAAGTTTTCATTTTTTTTTCATCAGTCTTTAAAAAATGAGATATTCACAGAGTAAAAGTCCAATATTTAAAAGAACCAAATGGCTTTATAGAAATATTGCTAATTAAAATGTTATCAAAAACAATCAAATTTACATATTACATTTAAAAAAAACTTACATTAAGGATAAAAAACCACTCTCATGAAGTTGCATATATCTAAAATTTTTAGAAATCCAAAATAATAGAAATTTTCTGCAGTTACATTTTCTCACAAATCTGTTAGCCATTGGTTAAGAAGTTAAATACAATATTTAAAGAATTAGGGAACAATGAACACATTTTAGACAACAAACTGACTAAAACTATCACTATCCCTTATTCCATCTACTGTTAAATGCTCTGTATCAAGTAACTGTTGACCTCTACCATCAAACCCAATCCTGTGGATTCTTGAGAACTTTGACTAAATCATCCTCTTTAGAACCAGGCTGTGGTATATGACTGTACTCCCACCTCTACAACAGAAAAATAACAATGTTATGATTAATCAAGTCTACTTTAGTGGACTGAATCACTGTCTTTTAGACATTGGTTGCAGAAATGAATAACAATAACAAAACAGAAACTTGACTTACAATGACCATTTTTACCTGTACTCATTGGAAAATTGATTTTTGTGGAAAACTCAAAATTTGTATTGGCAACAAATTTTGTGTTCTCTTAAATAGATTGCAAATTTCCAAAATGTATAATAATGAGATATACCAGTATGTAAATAATGTAAACAAAGAAATTTTTTATTATTTCTTAAATTCTAAATTCAAGGAGAAAATTTTTACATATAGGAAGAATGCAAAAGAAAAAACAAAATGCTATATTCTACAGGAGAGCAAAAAAACAAAACTGTAAAGACATGTTTGCAGAGATTTTTCTATTATGATGCAACCTTATGTGAGACACACATTTTTAAAGAGTCACTTCTCTGAAAAGTTTCTTCAAATTTTTTTATTTATATCTTTAAAAGAAAGATTTGGTGGATGGCCGTCTCATGGACAATCACACCACATCTCCTATTTTTATATACAATAATTTCTGACTTTACATTTTATGTATATGAAAAGAAGCTTCACAGATTTACAGATTTCCTTTTGCTCATATCCCCCTTATTTAATCTGAGAAACATTTCAATATTGATAACAATTCCCAAATTTTGTAAACTTTAAAATGAATTAAAACATCAAAATTAAAAAAAAACCCAATATTTTCTTGTTTTCTGGTTTTTATCAACCTGAGGCCTGTTCTACCTCCTTCAGAAGGTCAATACAACTAGACAAATTCTCATCTTTTCAGACATTTTATAAAGCTGATACCAGGAAAACATTTGATCGTAATTTATTGGTTTTTCCGACTTATTTTGTCTGCAACTCCTCTAGAATATGCGGATTTTATCAGTATCTGAAAGCATTCCCAACCTAACATTTAACTAACAGCTGATTGATCTCAATTACATTTTGAATTCATTCTTATATCATCTAAATAATTCTAAATTGAATTGGAAGTCATTTGAGATGATCTCTTTTTAGATACCAATGTCCCTTATGGCTTAAAAATAAATCTGCTATTGATAATAAATATATTTCAATATAACAACTTTAAAAAAATTGTCCAGTAGTTTTTTAACTTCACAGAGGACACATTAATCTTATTTATGTACAATGCAGTCATTATGTAACATCATTTGTGAAGATATATTGATTTACTGGTTATGTAGCTGAATAAAGCATTCTATTTAGTTTTGTTAGCTCTTTTTATGCCCACGGCTTTAGATAGCAGGGGCATTAAGTTCTACCCTCATCCGTACATATACAGGTAGTTGTGTTTTTTCAGTTATATTGTGGCAGGTCAGTTGTGTTGATGAAGATGGCAAGAAAAAACCATGTTGATGAAGATAGCAAGAAAAAACCATAACTTGAAGACCTAACTACATCTGAACCCATTTTGTTGTATCAGGTGTGAACTCACATTATATATTGGGGCCTGGGTGGCCGAGTGGTCTAGGTAGTTGATATAAACTTACCTGTACAGATCATTGTAGCCTATCACCTATTCAGCATGAATTCTAGCCTGACTTTGTACCTTACAAAAACAAGTCAAGCTTAACTTGCAATGCATGTGTTAAGGTTTGTCAGTTACCTGCCCAATGTCAGTGGTTCTCTCTGGGAACTCCGGCTTCCTCCACCTGTAAAACTGATGGCTGCAATATGACTGTAATAATGTTGAAAGTGGTGTTAAACCCCAATCAACAAACAAACATATTATATATGAGGAGATGGATGAAAGTGCTATTATAGCACTATTAAATGATTGCCAAAACCCTAGGTCCAATGTGGGCAACAGATACACCTATAATGTCTGAGTTGTATGCTCCCTATTCTCTTTCACCCTTAGGACCAATGTGGGCAACATATACACTTATAATGTCTAAGGTGTATGCTCCTTAATCTCTTTCACCCCTAGGTCCAATGTGGGCAACAGATACACCTATAATGTCTGAGGTGTATGATCCCTATTCTCTTTCACCCCTAGGTTCAATGTGGGCAACAGATACACCTATAATGTCTGAGGTGTATGCTCCCTATTCTCTTTCACCCCTAGGTCCAATGTGGGCAACATATACACCTATTATGTCTGAGGAGTATGCTCCCTATTCTCTTTCACCCCTAGGTCCAATGTTGGCAACAGATACACCTAAAATGTCTGAGGTGTATGCTCCTTATTCTCTTCTAGTTGCACTGTTCTTTTTCATAAGCAAATATTCATGATAATAAATTCAACATTGCAATCAGTTAATACATTTTAGGTAGGAAAAATTAAAGTGGATTACTAGAGGGTCTCATGTTACATCTACGTATGGCTCTAACATTCATCTTGGTGACAGTGATAGCATACAAAGGTTTGAAAGAGAATCACTGAAGGACTATTCTATAAAATTTGGTTTCAAAGGACAAAACAGTTCCACAGAAGATAAGTAAATCCACTTTATTTCTTCACTTTGTTATTTCATTGGCAATATTATTGCAGAGATATGTAATTATTTTTATTTTTTATGGATCGAATGAATTATCAATGTTATTTAAACAAGAAATACATGTATGATGTTCACATCTGTTTGAGACCATCAAATCGTCAATTGATGTGGGCAAATCTTCATATACAATACTGTTAACTCCTAAATCTGATGTTCACAACTAACATTACATCTTTTATCCTTTTAAATGTTAACTTACAGCAGTAAGAGGTAAAGACATCAGTATACTCTCATATCTAGCACCTGGTGTCATCAGACCAAACTTGGTTCCTCTGTCATATACCAAATTAAACTCAACATATCGACCTCGTCTCAACTGCTGCCATATTCTGTAAAATATTCACACTTCTTTGCTTAATTCCATCAAAACTTCAATGTCATAAAATCTTTGAATACACAATTAAAAAATAACAAGATTTTCAAATGTGTGATATATTTCAAGAACTGTTTAATTGGGAAAAATTAGAGAAAATGATGGATGATCGTTTTTGAGACACAAGCATAAGCAATTTTGGCAGGAAAAAGGTTTCTGATGACTCTTCTTATATTTTTATTTGTAGGTTATATTTATCACAAGTGTGGTAACATTTTCATAACCTGAACTATATGTACACCAAATCTGGTCCTCCTAGGTTTAATAGTTGCAAAGATATATGGGTTTAAAAAAACTAATGCTGCTGCTGCGGCCACTGCCTACGCCGTTGGCAGAGAGTAACACCTATGTATCCCTTTTGCGACTTCGTAGCAGGCGAGACAATAAACCATGCAGAAATAATTAGAATTTCTTAATAACTTCTCAAACGGCTTTTTGAGAATTAATGAAATTATGAAAGAAATAGGGGTAACCTGCCAAAAAATCAATGCTAAGAAATGAATTAAGCAACTAGAGTTGGAAACACAAAAAGCAAATTTCTAAGGCATGTATGATTTGTAATTCAAAAAGAAAGAAGACTGAACAACCAGATGCCAAGAGCCTGTAAAGCTTACTTAACAGAGACCTCACTGGTCCTTGCCAGGAAGAAGTGATGTACAAAATATTGGTAAAGAAGAATTGCCACATTTACTAATTTCACACAAGAAGATTCTATAGTGAATTTCCATTACATTCCTATTTTTCAATAAGTCTGGCTGTAGAAAAAAGGGGGATATGTGGCAGCCAACTTAGTTGGCAGGCAGGGATGCATAACATTAGGCTAAAAGAAGACCATTCCGACGAAGTTTACCAAAGGGTCCTATGCTAAATTGAGTTAGGCTGTAGCAACCATCTTTGTTTTCCAGCAGGAATGCTGAATATGATTGTGGTAGAACACCACCAAAGGACCATTCCATAAAAGTTTGCTAACAATTGACACATATGTTACAGACACAAAGATATTTAAATATACCAATTAACTTTTTCTATTTTTAGTAACACCACCCATCTTGGTTGGAGGGGAAAGAGGGCAATGTTGGACAAAATACTGGTAGAGGACCACTCCAATAAATTTTGGTTGCAATTGACTCAATAATTTTCCATAATTTCCAATAATGGCATATATTTAACTAAATTTGACAGCAACAAACATCTTGGTTGGTGGCCAGAGATGCTGGACATTATTTTGGTAGGGAAACACAAAAGGACCATTCCATGTAAGTTTTGCAATTGGCTCAGTAGTCTCTGACAAGGAAATTTTTGAGTGAATTTCCCATAAGGTTGGTCCTATGTTAAAGTAAGTTTAGCCATGACAGTTACCTTGGCAGTCCTGTTGGGATGCCAGACATAATTTTGGAAGAGGATGAGATAAAGACCATTCTATCAAAGTTTTGATGCAATTGGCCAACAGGTTTTATACAAGAAGACTTTTAAGTGGATTACTCATAGGATCCTATGTTAAACTATGTTCACCAACAGCGGTGGTTGGTGTTTGGGGATACCAAACATAATTTTTGGTAAAGGACCACCAGAGGACAATTCTACCAAAGTTTTAATGATATATGCTCAAAAGTTTTTGACAAGAATATTTTAAGTTAATTTTCTATATAGAGTCCAATGTTAAAATAAGTTTAGCTTCTGTGGTGGCAGGGATGCCGGAAACAATTTTGATAGAGGACTACCATTGGGCATCCAAGGACCATTCAACTAAATTTTGGTTTAGCAGTTTCAGAGGAGAATATTTTTATGTAATTGTTGACAGATGGAAGAGGGACAGATGACAGACCCAAAATGATGGCAAAAGCTCACATGACCTTTAGGACAAGTGAGCTAAAAAGGAACTTTTAAGACAGTTTTATGCTTTATCTGCAATACATTGCACACTTGATATCAACCTTTTACATATAGCCTTGTTCAGTATTTTTATGCATCAGGTAATTCTAGGCTTCTCTTGTATTTTACTTCTGTCAACAAGCCTACTTTGTGTATTTTTACTCAACACAAAAAATATGAAAATTTTGATTGATCTGTACTTTCATATTTAAATTATATTTCTGTTAACAAGGACTTTTTCCCAATAGTTTCTGTTAAGTGTGTAAGCCAAAAAAGTGTCCTTCTCGTTATATATTTCTTAGGAAAAACCAAGAGGACAATATTTCATGGTCATCAATGTGTTTTATTCCGTCCTCGGACTTTATCATAGGGAACAACAGTGTAAGTGGACAATATTTCACGGCGGACACTATTAAATCCTACATGTGCACGTCTGTCTTTATTTGCGTATCTTTTGAATCAGATAATATACAAAAAGTGCACAATTACTTATAAGGTAAAATTATTTATGTATTTCAATATCTTCCAAAATATTGGTAACTGATATTGATTTTTATATTATATATATAAAATGTTACATCCATTATAAAAGATAATTACATAAGATCAGTACAAGAAATGATAACATCAAAACTCTTTAACAGACATTATCCAGAAATGGCATAATGATGACTTTTCTTTTTTAAATTCATTATAATAGATTAATTATCCCAGTTATTAACTTAAAAACCACATCAAACATCCAGCACAGCTGACACACTAAAATAACATTTAATTATGGAAGCTATAAATATTTAGGCTGATTTAATCAACGGAATAAAGAAATATTAAAAGTATTTATGCAGGTCAATATAATGTGTGTTAACACAAGTTAACAAAGCACAGAAAAATGGTTGTAATAACAAAAGTGAACAAATCACAGAAAAATTGTACTCGCAATTGCAAACTGATTCTATCTTCAAATATCAGAGAGAGGTGCACATGTATCATTTGCAAATTATATCAAAACAATTATTTAAACTGAAAACAATGTGATTAGACTATCAACTTCTCACTCACACATATATATATGCATGTATTTCCCTTTCAAAACTTGTCTAAATCAAATAAGAGAGAATTTTTTTACCTGAGAACCACCCTAAATGTCTTGCAAGACAATGTTGTATTCAGAATTGGTACCACATAATCTTTTGATGCTCTTAGGTTATTAGATCAGCTGACCAATTAATAGCACCAAAGATTTAGGCAAAATTTGATGGCAAAGATAATCGGTTAGTTATCAGGGCTCAACTATTCAAAAGTTAATCACTTTTTTCAAATGCCTGCTTATCACTGACAGCTAAGTTTATTTTAATGGAAATTTTTACTCTATCTCCAGTGTTGAAGATGTCTCAGCATGCAAAATTGTTAACAGTGTTATTAACATTCAAAGTTCAAAGAGGTTAACTGATGATTTGTAATACATACATTAAATATCTGCTACTAGTACTTGTATTTCTTTTTAAAAGGTTACATGTTAAATTTATATTCCAGGTTTGAGATGTTGTGACTTGCAATGAGAATAATGTGCATCTAAAATTATCCTTAAAAATTAATGAAAAATTACCATTAACAAGTTTATGTATACTAAAACAACCTTACCTTTCAGAATATGAATATGATTTGTTTTTATTTTTCTGTACAATAGGTATGTATGATGGCAACACAGCATCAGCACAATCCTGAAAAATAATTCACAGTAACATACAGAAAATATGTCCATGGGAAACAGATTATCCTGTCCCTGCAAACATGAAATAGACAAACGACAGAACTGAAAAGGGGAGAAACAGTACAACTCACCCTGATAACGATTGGGACCAAATATTAAATCAATCCAACATACACAAGACCAGAAATCTTTGACGAAAATTTTACATCACAGATATTGAAACAATATTTTAGCAAACAGGAAGTAGACATATGTCAGACCTGAGAAGAGGATACACAGTACAACTCACGCTGATAATGCTTTACACCAAATATCAAATCAATACCACATGCACAAGGGAAGAAATCTTTGACAAAAATTGATGAACATACCAAAAAAAGGACAGACAGACTGATGGATAGGGGTAAAACTAAATGCCCTTATTCCACTGCATTATGTTGAATTTAAATTTTACCATGTGATTGCCAATAATTCTGACCTATCAAATACAGAGGAGCTAAGTATTTCTCCAAAATATAGGGGGGGGGGCGTCGGGTAATTGTCTGAGGCTTAGGGAACTATGGACCCCTTGTTTAGATCCTTGATCCAAAATCAAAATTCAGAAAGCTTAATGCACATTTGAATTCAGTATGCAACCATTCTAAACAAAAAACTAAAAACCCTGAATTGCTAGCAAAGCATAATAGGACAGCAGCACATTGACATGAGAAAGTTGTACAGAGGAACACTATGGTAAGTGTGGATGCAATATTATGATGGACACAGCAATATAATATGAATATAGTAATGTGCTGACCACAGAGATATAATAACATTTTGTCAGCCACTTTGACACCAGCCATTTCCTGCCAAAGTGCACATATTGGTCCAAAGAGAAAATAAATTGACATTGTACTGAAAGCTCTCAAACAGCTCAAACCAGATGAAAAAAAAAAACATCAAAATCAAATGAAAATGAAAATTCTTTAACACCTTCAAAATCCAATTTTTAGCCTCTTTGACCCCTTTTATATAAAAAAGGTCAATGCTACAAAATATTGCTTGCAGTTACATTGGTTCTCTTTCAAAAAAGAAATCATTTAGAACTTAACCCATTCAAATCTGATGTTTGAAATAATAAAATCTTTCAACCCCACAATTTTGACAAAATTAGAGCCATCAAATCAAAAATATAGAAGCATTTCTAGTCACACATTTGATATAAATATTTAATCCTTTTCTTTCCCTTGTTTGGACCACAGGACCAAAATCAAAATTCTGAAACATTCTGAACATCTACATGTTATATGTAACCATTCTACTATTAAATTAAAACTTAACATAAAAATGTATTAGAAGTTCTAGCTAGTCATAAGAATAGTTTGATGGACTGAAAATACCACTAATGTCATCACAGACATTCTGATCAAAAAGTCTGCATGCAATGAGACATGGGCATACCCCAATGCTTAACAACCATTTCTGATTTATAAGATTGGTACAATTTAACAGTTATGTAGCAGAGAGTTTCGGATGTAGTCACATTATTTTTTCATCAACTTTGACAATTTCCCTTTGCTCCATGTCAGGAAAGTAGTAAGGTCCCCAATGATTGTTACCTGTTTACTATCACAAAGGGGAAAGGAACATAGGAATAATTATTGATGCATCCTTGTACACTATGTTATCGTATGACACTCCTAATAACTTTACTTACTGTGGCAAATTTAAATATATTGTCTTGTTTATCATCATCTAAATCATCAAAGAATATACCACCAACCCCTCTTCTTTCACCTATAGATATAAAAATCTGTATTTAATATATAAAATAATTCTTTTATGATTTGCTTAATCAAACATCCTTTATTGTTATTTGTTAAATTTGTTTCTGTAAGTGTAATTTTTTCTGTTTTTTAAAGATTTTGTGATCAACCATGTTTAGCAGACAAATCAACATCAATATTAAAATTCATGTTTAATAAATTATTTGAAAATTGGCCTCTATTTCAATATTCCAGATCTTGGGTCTAAAATGGCTTTTAATTCATTTACCAAAATCATTTAAGTTTCAAGCAATAGTGTTTGACAAAAGTATGATTTAAAATATGAAGTTTGACATAACTTGTCCTTACTTTAACAATACATAAATGGTACATTCTTCAGTCAAAAGTATTTGGAACTTACAATTATTATTGCACTGCCGTCTCTTGGTCGATTTTAATAAATTTAATACCAATAAATGCAGAATTTTCCAATAGACATTTGTTTATTTGACTATAAATATGTTTTGAGCAAGTTGATTTTTCTCATGAGATGAACACAAAACAAAAATTGTCCAAATATTTACTGTATAATTCAGCTTAACTAAAATAAGAAAATTACAATTCATCTTCAACTCACTGCTATTCAGAAATGCACTGATAGAATGTAATAATCAAATAAACAAATAAACCTGAATAAATTCTGCATTTGATGGTACAAAATTTAAAAGTATACCAAGAAATGGCTGCACAATAATTTTTCAAAAAATCATAGTTTTGGTTGAAATAATAGGGAAATTTTACAAGTTTTACTTTTGACTGAAGACTGTACCTTAATCATACATTACCTCTATGTTTAACATAAAAATAATCATCACACCATTTTTTGAATCGTGGGTAATATGTTTTGTTGTGTTTATCACAGGCAGTCTTTAAAGTCTTGTGGAAATGAATAACATCCTATAATAAGGGAAATAACTCTATCTAATTTTCAAATGCAAAATATAATCCTATACATTTATAACCATATATAATGTTTCACCTGTCTAAGGACTGCAATTTATATTACATGTACATCTATCTTCAAGGGAATTTTCCATGGAGCCTATGTTGAACTAATTCAGGCCATGGCAGTCATCTCAAATTTCTGATTTGTAAACACATTTTTTTGGCTCAAGAGCCAACATAAAAATTCCTTTGAGCCAAAAACCTAATCAGTTTAGTAGACAATTAATTATTTTGGTTAGTTTCCTGATATTTGGCACAGGAAGTGTATCATGTGACACAGTTTAAAGTTGGTACATGTAGTCACATTTTTACATCATGTTTGTTGAGACTTTGACTATGTTTTCATGTTGGAAAATTTCTGTCCCTCTTTTCTCAGTAACCACGCTGGTGAGCTACCTGATATTTGGTACAGACCTTTGGAAAGTGAAAGTGTATGGTGTGAGCAAGTTTAAAGTCCGCTGCATTTCTGCTTCCTGTTTGCTGAGACTTTGACTATTTTTCATGTAAAAAAAATTTTGTCACATATTATTCTCAGCAACCCTGCAGGTAAGCTTTCTGATATTTGGCATAGATCTTTGTTACAGGGAAGTGTATCATGACAGTTTTGAACCGGTTGCATGTCCACTTCCTATTTGCCAATATTCCTTAAAAATATGCGAGAGCAGGCAACACATGTTTCCAAGGTAGACCCAATACTAAGTTATTGAGATAAAATAACGAAACTTTATAAAAGACCTTTAACACATGCTTTCTGTTAAGTTTCCATTAATTTGGTTTCAGAAGAGAAGATCTTTTTTTAATAAGCCAATCAGAAACAAGAGTTGCCTTTGGCAGTCAAGTTTCTACTGTGATTGGGACAAAACAATGAAACTTTGTAAAAGACCTTTCATACATGCTTGCTGTTACATTCAGTTTATTTGCACAAGCAATTTCCAAGAAGAAGGCTTTTTTTAAAATCTGCTAATCAGAAACAAGAATTGTCTTTGGCTACCATATTTGTAATCCAATCTGGCTGAAACCAGGCAACTTTGTAAAGAACCTTTCAAAAATGCTTCCTCCCAAATTTGGTTTTATTTAGCCTTTAGTTTTAGACGACAAGCCTTTTTAAAATCAGCCAATCAATATTTGTTATCTATTCTGGCTGAAATCAGAAATTTGAATTGCCTGTAACAGCCGTGATTTTAGTTTGATCTGGATGAAACAAGGAACATTTTTCAGGATTTCCCATAGATGCTTCCTTCTAAGTTTGGTTCATTTTTAGGCAGTGTAGTTTCAGAGGAGAAGACTAATTTAAAATCAGCCAATCAGAAATAAATATTGCATATGGCAGCCATGTTTGTAGTCCAATCAGAATGAAATAAGGAAATGTTTAAAGGAACTTCCATAGAATCTTACTGTCAATTTGGTTTAATTTGGCCTTGTAGTTTCAGAGCAGTAGACTTTTTGAAAATCAGAAAGAAGAATTGCCTGTGGCAGCCGATCACCATGAAACAAGGACATTTTGTAATGAAACTTTCATCAGTGCGTTCAAGATCTATTTGGCTTATCAATTTTAGAGTAGAAAGTGAAAATTTAAAAGTACAGGCCAAAAACACCAGATGACAAGTGATAACAATAGCTCTAATGGCTATTTGTTCAGGTGAGGTAAAAAAGAAATTATCATTCATAAATTTGGCAACAATAAAGTAAAGTTGATGAAACATATAAGAAATCAATCAAAACTGTTTTGCTAAAAGGACTGAGCTTTTCAAAAGCATGCAAAGATCATAGACTGTGGCCAATTTTGGGAAATTCCAAGGATTCCAGCTAAAGAAATTGAGATATGATGGTTCATCAACATGAGTTTAAGCAGATATGACCAGAATAAAAGGAAAATCTTATATAATTTTTACTATTTCGAATTATTAAAATGTTGTACCTCTTTGTCAAGATAATTAGGTGTCAAATCTGTCCCTCCTCCAAACCACCATTGTTCTCTTCCTGTGTCATCTGTCACTTCAAAGTACCGATAATTAAAATGAATTGTTGGTACATGGGGATTTTTCTACAACAGATAATAACAACAAGCTACTGATTGATTGCTTAAAAATGTGTTATCACCTTACAGTTAAGTAGTGCAAGTGTAACATAAATTTATGCCCCCTCTAGAATATTGTCTTCCTATACTGTTGTTCCCTAAGATAAAGTCCAAGGACCAAATTAAACACATTGATGAACATGAAATACTGTCCTCATGGTTTTTACAAGAAATATATAACAGGAAGGACACTTTAACACAGGACAATTTTATGGCTTACACATTTAAGAGAAATAATTTTCAAGCAAAAAATAAACAGATCAAAATTCAACAATTATATACACAATATATACATGACCCTATTAAAGTGGAATTGCAAGTTGAAAAAACTTTATTATATCTAAACCTTCAATAAAAAATGAAAAATTGCACTAGTAAATTTGCTGACTCTATGATGTATTTTTTATGATGAAAAATTCCAAAAATGCTTAATAAAGTAAATAATTAATATTACTTTAGCACATAAAAGTCTTGCATGGGAACTAGGTATAATGCTGAAAAATTCAAACCACATACAGCACTGTCCTGCATTTCTACTTATTCTGCAACTAACATTGTATTTTAAACTATGCCTAAGAATTTATCATAAAGGATACTATATGGCAAAAATCAGTGTCCAAGATGATATGCTTTAAATCATTTACCACACTGCAGGATGACCAACAAAGGAAGAACAACAATTTAAACATTAACTGCAAATTTTTATTTTTCCCATGCAAATCAACAGATTTAGCATAAAAAATATTAATCTATTATCCCTTATATCTTAATATGAGTGGTTTCTTTTGTTATTTGATATATGGTGAATAGATACATAAAACCCTTTAAAAAAGTAAAATTTTTGTTTATTGCCTATGAAGTTTACAGTGTTATTAATCATAGTTTTTAAATTCAAATTCTATTTGTTTGTTTAAATGTGCATACTTAAAGATATAAACATGAAAGTAAATATTGGTTTCAAGTATAAGCAGGAAGACATTCAAAAGCCATTTAATTTGTTGTGCTTTCTACGTATATATGAATGAATTATCTCCCATACCAACATTGTTCTGTAGTGCTTTCTTAAATATCTTAAAAAGGCAAAAAGGTTAAGGTCAAAAGAGATTTAAGTTTAAAAAAATACCTGAGACTTATTAAAAATTAGCAATAATTTTATTGTGAAGTTTAAAGGCTATCTCTCTGCAATGAAAACATTTTTCAAAGTTTATACAAAAAATTGATTCAACAAGTTATGTCCCTTGTTTGTGATGCTGTAGAAATTATCTTGGCCATAAGAAACTTTAATTTTCTGGTACTAAATGTTAAGAAATACAAAATCATACAATTATGCATTTCAAGCATGTGCCACAGGATTTTGAATTTTATTTGGAATGGTACTGAATAAAAAATACAATGCTGCAAAGGGATATAATTTATTCATTATTTTTTCTTTTCAATACCAGTACAATATATATATATGCAACAAAACTTACCGGGTGTATCACACAACTAATTCCTGTGGCAAAGAATGGCATACTCTCTCCTTCCATTTTTTTACCTCTATAACAAAATGATAATAATTACAAATGAAAATGGCATGCTTTGTCTTACATTGTCTTCTGTGTGTAATAATGAAGTAAAACAACTGACATTATATATAGCCTTTTCTTCTCAGATTTAAAATATTGAAAAATCATGACCTCATTTGGGTTAAAAATATTGTAAAGAAAAACCAGAATAAGACAGAATGGTGTGTATTTTCCTTTTGCCATGTAAATTTTGTACAATATTGAACTTAACCACATAAACAAAAGGCAAATTTCTCCAAATACTGGAAACTAGGACCAAACCAATTCATAGGAAAGCATCTTCTAAACCTTCGTGTTTTATGACTGAAGAAAAAGGCAATTTGATAAAATGAATTAATTCCACAGAAATAACTACCTAACTTGTAATAAGATGAGACTTTTTAGAAAAAAGCAAAATTGACCATTACAGACAAGTAAAAAAAATTCCATTTACAAGTATATCGTAAAAATGGGAAATGAAAAAGGTGACTTTGACATTGAGATTTCAATTTGTTAAGGCAATATTCTACAACTTATCACCAGTAACTCACCTCTAAATAGCACTAAACTGATATGAATGTTACACCTAAATCAGTAAGGATAAATAGAAACATGATAGATGCTGTCCGGTCAAATAATGTTTTACATTGTGTACATGCATTAACAACCCAGAACTTATTACAATTCCAACATTCAATTTACCTTGACCTCATCTGTTGAACAGCAGCTGGAGGTAGGTTGCCATGGACAACAGAGATATTTACACCAGCTTTTTCAAACACAGTTCCATCTTGTAATATACAGGAGATTCCTCCTCCTCCCTGAATTAAAAAATAGAGCAGCGCTCAATGACCCCCGCCTTTAAGTATTGTTTTATGGAAAGAACTTTTGTGCATAAGGCGTTCAACAGGGGGCCCCTTGTAACTCAAAAACAGCATGATATACAAAAAAATGCATAGGGGCAACTTTCATTGCATTTTTTACAAGGAATCATTTGCAACAAACCCCATCGAAATCGGATGA
>JAULBM010103254.1:0-19045 GCA_032357055.1 Geukensia granosissima | reverse complement strand
TGGCACGTCTTCCTGCGGACTGTTGCTTTTGTGAGCTAGCACGTAAAAAATCCGGCTCAGCGCGTCGGTCTAGTACAAAGCAGGGTTCATTCATCATCACTCATCATTAACATGCTTTCGTCCTGAATATGCATTAAGTATTTGCCACTGGACATTAAGCACCATTCAACCAATCAAACCTGCTTTATAAGATTGGTGTGTCTGTCATATTCTGTGTCCAATAAATTATCTTTTTATATTTCAGAAAATTTCCATCACATGTTTTGTAAGTATTTAATGAGTGTTAGACCTGTTTTAATTTGAAACATTTTTGTTCATAAAGAAGAAAACATTAACTTCTCCTCACTGCTAATCTGAAGTTAGTTATCTAAATTTAAATGGGAATTGGATGA
Source organism: Geukensia granosissima (assembly GCA_032357055.1). Classification (NCBI taxonomy): domain Eukaryota; kingdom Metazoa; phylum Mollusca; class Bivalvia; order Mytilida; family Mytilidae; genus Geukensia; species Geukensia granosissima. The sequence continues at coordinate 18,653 of JAULBM010103254.1, read as the reverse complement.
CAAAACACAAATCTTAAGTTAAGTTGCATGTAATAGATTATCTTCTGCATGTATATTTTTGAATTTTTTTTTTTATAAACATATTTTAAAATGAAAAAAAATATCAGCTCTTCAGCTTCTTGTCCCATTTAATAAAACTTGTCACTATGAAAATTATAATCTGTATCTCACTTAACAGCTGTATTGTCCCAGTTAAAGATCCCCTGTTTAGATGGAGATAGAAAGGAAGCCAAGCAGATTTACCAAGATAACCTGGCTGCATATACTACAAACTTACTGGGCAGACCACTGGAGAAAATACAGGTAACAATAATAACAAACTCAAAAAACTTCACTGTAATTCTTAAAAAATACCAAATTTGTACTCAGAATCCTTAAGAAATACTTTGAATATTGCATGTTTTATCATTATTTTCAGGTAGAACCCCTCGTAAAGGGGCATCTGTTGGTTGGGCGGGATGTATAAATTCTCAACCTGTCTTGGACGGGAATGTTAACACCCTGTCCCATGTTGGGAAAATGCCAGGCTCTCAGCATGTAAAGATCCCTTTGCAACAGCTTGTAATGAGTGGTCCTTAGGCGACTACTTGCTGCACCTACTCAAACAGTCCCAATTTGGCATCATGTGGTTAATAAATTCCCGGGCCTAATCAATCCTAGTCCCTTTTATGATTTATTTTGTTTACTTGTTCTCGTTTTGAATATGCATGAAATATTTGGCACTGCGCTTTAAACATCAATCAATCAATCAATCATCATTTTTCACATGAAAAACACAATCATTATTCATCCATTCAACAGAGTATTTAGATAAAACCAGCAAATGAAGAGAATAATTATGATGAATAACTATTATTTTGCTTCTTGTTGTCCTAGAAGGGAAACTGTCAAGACACACAAACCTTTTATTCAGTTTAGTCCTTCTGAAATGTGTGCTTTTAATTGAATGTAAGGTTTCTGTTCAATAACTATTGTTTTAGTATTTTTGGTCCATATTTTAACACAATGATACCATTGTAAACTACAGTTTAGGAATGATTTTTGAAGATATAGCCCAACCTGTTTTTAAAGAGGGACCAAATGGTTATTTTATTATCTTCAATTGTAAGTTAGTTATCTATTTTTTGTTTGATTTTGATGGGGTTTATTCTTTATATTTTTAAGGCATTATCATTATTGAAATATACAGGGCTGAGAAATTACCACATCCTAATTTTTTTTAATTTTTCATTTGATTTTGATGGCCTTCAAATGAAAAATGCATTATTTATAAAAGTTTTATTCATATTGTGTAGTTATGTATCTCAGGAATAAAACTTGTAAAGGGAGAATATGAAATTGATTGATACTGGGTCCTGTGTACAAAACTTTTTTGTTGCCTATCAAACATCAACCAGTAAAGATTGATTATCATTGTATTATATCACAAATAGCATCTTGTTGTTGTTTTAGGTATTCTTTGAAGGAGTAGAGAATAAAATATCATCTGGTGTTAAACCCGAAGAAGTAGGGTATCAGCTTGCCTTCAGTAAACAAGAACTTCGTAAAGTTATCAAGGAGTATCCTGGCAAGGAGGTATTAAAATTTTCTTAGTAGAAATCACTCTTCTTCTGTTAATAACAACTTTTTGCCTAGCCTGTGACTGGTGTGAGTTATGGAAGCCAGTCATATGTCATATTCAATGGGAGTGTCAAAACTTTTTTGTAAGCTTCAACTATTTGTCCTAGGATAATGGAATAAGTTATGCTGATAGATAATGCTAAAAAAAGCCAGCCATTTGTGTCATTTGACTATTTCCTTTTCATGGTTCACTGAAGTTTGGAAATTTGCAGTATGTTTTGTAGTTTGAGCCTTCATTATATTGTTTTTACAGGTTAAAAAGGGATTAGACCATTTATATAAGAAAGTAGAGAAACATTTATGTGAAGAAGAAAACTTGTTACAGGTAATGTTCATATATACATACCATTGGTTTTTTTTTACTTAAACAAAACTCAAGACTTGGAGTAAATATAAAGAAGACTATGCCACTCTTCTGTTTAAAAGATTAATGTTCTTTTAATTCTGAAAAATGCATTGTAATATTATAAGTTATGACAGAAGATTGAATTTAATCAGATATCATATATTGCTGGACATAATACAAATTTGCTTTCGGATGCCAAAGATTATAAAAGGAATTTTATCAGAGCAGAAAAAAATCATGTCTCATTTTGTAGGACTGGATATAGTGATGTTTTTTAAAAAATGTTAAAGAGAATATCTTTTTTTTTTCTTTGTAGGTAGTGTGGTTTTCCATGCAGGATGAGTTTATCAAACAGATCAAACATTATGAAGACTTAATCAATAAATGTTATCCAGACTCTGGTATCTCACTGGCCTTCAGTGTTAGTGATGTTCTTCAGTTTTTTTCAGAGATAGCACAGGCACATTGAGTAGTGTAATATGTTTGAAGCAACAAATATTCCCTTACACTTTGCAAAGACAATGCAGAGATGAATAAAACAATTATTTCGTTTTCACCAAACATGGATTCCTGAGGATGATAAAAAAACCAGCAAGAAACAGCAGCTGGTCATCATATACATATTTCACATACCTTATAGGAAGGTTCACCAATCTCATTAGTGATGTCATATTCACTAATTTGCATATCATTAGGTGTCAAATTGGTTGGACAATAAACAACTAAATTAACAATTAACAATTTCATGATAAAAATCCCAATTTTCAAAGCTTTATAACTTTTACATCCAATTTTAGGTCTGTAAAGTGTTTCTTGTACTTAAAAGAATTTATATTTTACTTGTAAATTTATTTCTGTTTTACTTGAAGAATAAATTTAAAAACAATATTTAAATGTGATCTCCTTTTTTCATAAAAAAATGTCTTAAAAAATCACGCTAATACAGTCTAATTACTGAATATTGATTTAAAATTTTTATGGATAAAAATAGTTTTATCTGCAATTTGAGGATTCAAAAGAATTTTTCAGTAATCTTAAAAAACAAAAAAGTTATGATGATTTAAAGTCGCTACCCCATACCACTCAATGGATTTTTTGCCAACCAAAACAAAATCACAGGTAAGTGATGACATCACACAGAATGGTCAAAGTGGGAGATCTCCCTATTTCCCGCTTTTCCAAGTGGGAGATTTTGTGTGAATATCTTTTTGCAGAAAGAAAAAGATAATTTTGCCAAATTTGAGCAATTGGTATTAATCATTTGCTTTTTTCTCAATGGATTTCATTACATTAACATTGCATTTTCTTCAAGTTTAATAAGCCTTTTAGAGCATGATTTCAAGTGTAATAATTTTGAAAAGCGGGAGATTTGGGGGAGAAATTTGGGAAAGAGGGAAATTGGTGTTTCCTACGTGGGAGACTTTCTCAAAGTGGATTCCATATTTGAAACTTTAATAAATAAAATCCAATACTCATCACTATTCCCCTGGGATTAATCCCAGTTAAAATACGCCTGTGGAAGAAAAGTACTCAAACAAAACATTGAAATATGTACAGACATCCTCACATTAATATTCACCGGATCATTAGAAACAGGAAAAATACCATCTGACTGGAACCATGCAAACGTCACACTTGTATTCAAAAAAGGGGACAAACACAACCCAGGTAACTACAGACCTATACATGCATAGTTTGCAAACTACTTGAACACATCCTTGCAAGCAGCATGATGCAACATCTTGAAAACAATGACACACTGTATGAATTACAACATGGATTTAGGACAAAGCGATCATGTGAGGCTCAAGTTATCTCGCTGATGCATGAATTATTCGAAAACAATGACAAAAACATAGAAACAGATCTCATAATCATGGATTTTGCCAAAGCTTTTGACAAGGTACCACACAAAAGATTACTTTATAAAATGAAATACTTTGGCATATCAGATCAAATCATAAACTGGGTCGAATCCTTCCTTTCAAACAGAACTCAAACAATACTTTTAGAAAACATATCATCTTCAAAAAGTACCAGTCACTTCAGGCGTGCCACAGGGCACAGTGCTAGGACCCATACTCTTCCTTATTTACATAAATGACCTCCCGGAATACACCAAACATAGCAAAATAGACTCTTCGCAGACGACAGTATAATTTACAGACAAATTAAATCTCAAAACGACTGCCTCAAGCTTCAAGAAGATCTAGAAGCCGCCATACAATGGGAGCAAGACTGGCTCATGTCTTTCTACCCAGACAAATGCAACATAATGAACATAACAACAAAGAGAACTCCCATCCACTTCTACTACAGCATGTATGAGCACATATTAGAATCAGTAAAACATGCTAAATACTTAGGTATCACAATTTCTTCATATTTAAAATGGAACACCCACATTCAACAAACAGCCGCCAAAGCAAACAAATCTTTAAGTTTTATCAGAAATCTCAAAGTCTAGTCACAGAAAATAAAAGAAATAGCACACCAAACTATCATTAGATCCAAATTGGATTAGATTAAACATATTTTATTGTTAACTATTAACAAATGAATTGGACACAAGTTATCACAACTTACAAGCGTACTCTTCATACAATATATATAGTTATAGTTTACATACGCCAGCAATATCTATACAGACTTATAACTGTTAAGAACAACAGTAGAATACCACTATCACTAAATATAAGATTAAAGAGGAGAGAAGAAAAAACAACAAGGTCGTGATCAATGCATATCAAATCGTTTAGTTTCTTTGATGTACCACTGGACTTATTTAAAAATTGTGCGGTTTAGTTCAATGGATAAGTTATCATTTCCAAGAAGTAAGGTTTCAATTTCAATTTCACGAAGAAATCTTAAATTATTTTTAAGTTGCTCTCTTGCTCTATAAAAACGATTACATTCTAACAAAAAGTGAATAGCATCTTCAACTATCCACCCACAATGCACAAGAGCAAGCAGGATCGTTAATAATATTACACCTAAACAAGTCAGCCTTTAGTGAACTTCATCTATGACGAATTCTTGTATGCGAAATGTTAAGAAAACGATTACCTGTAGGATAATAAGTAGTGGTTTAATATGGTCGTTTGACGATAGAGCCTTCTTAAATCGCTCAATTGTCGGGAGATTACGTAATTCTGGTTGTAAATCATTCCATTGTCTAATAGAAGAAGGAAAGACTGAACTGGAAAAAAGTTGAAGTCTAGTAAAGGGAATTATGTAGTCACTATCATTTCTTAAATTTCTTTGTCTATTGTCTCTAAAAGTTCCTAAACAATCTTGTAAATATGGCGACAGTTACCGTTATGTATTTTATAGCAGCCCCAATTTTGTCCTACGTCTTGAAATTCTAAAGGTTCCCATCCCGTTTCAAAATAAAGCGATTCAATATGAAATGTCAAACATTACAAGAACGCCGGCTATGAACAAGGCTAATAATGTTTCACAAAATTCACGAAAATATTGCCATTCCGTCACAAAATTCATTACAGAAGAGCCAGTCCGTCCAGAGACATATAATACATGTATTATATGTCTCTGGTCCGTCACAAGATCCACCAACAAAGATGCTTACAGACAAATAAAATGTAACAAGGACAGCTATAATTTTTCTTTCTTTTGTTAAACAATTAAAGACTGGAATAAATTATCCTCAGTCATAATAAAACACACTACCACAGAAACCTTCAAGGATGCACTCACGCTCGATATGCTCCTTGATATATATCCACACCTGAAGTAATCAGGCAATCATGTTTTTATCTTAAATTAATTAAAAATAAAAAATGTAATAAAAGAAAATGTAAATAAAAACGAAAAATCTAAAAACAAAGAAGAGAAAAAAAAATAATATAACAAATATATATATAAAAATATGGAATACATTTATGTTTAACAATATTTATTATAGTAATAAAGGTTGTTTCAGGAAGGAAATTATTGATGTGTAAACTTGGACGAATCACTCACAAACTAAATAAAGTCCGAAGGACTTTATGTTAAGTTTGTGAGTGAAAGGCCAAGTTTACACATCCATAATTTTCGTAAAAACAGCCTTTATTACTTCTAATTCCAAAATTAATGCATAAAAATTTCAAATACTACGAGAATAATTGAAATTACTGATGGACTATATTGCCGGCGTATGAATATTTTGTGTGATGTCATCAAGTTGGATTTATCGATGTGTAAACTTTTTGTAACGTCCAATCAAAAAGCAGCTTACATCCAGTATTGGAATTATAAATAAATAAATTTTTAAAAAATTTACCAGGCATGCGCCGGAAAGTAAACATCAGTATGTTGATGGTTTTCTGAAACAAAGAAGAAGAAGAGCTCTTCCTTATTCATATTTCGGCTCGCGATATCTCGCGACTGTCGCGCGAACATCGCAATATAACCGCACAATGACGCGCGATTTTCGCTGAGATTAAAAATAAAAGCAAACCACACAGCGATTTTCTCGCGACATCGCCCGACGTCCCGTGGCTATCGCGCGTCAGTCGTGCGTCGATCGGTTTTGAAGTATAAACGAGCCCTTACACTTTCATTAGTATATATCTGGGATTAAAAAACACAATGTGCAATTTTAGTCCCAGTCTATATCTAAAAAGAATGAGCAGTCCACGTATTGCATAATTACTATAAGTTGCTAGGCGGCAAAGTCCATTTTTTAAAGCTGGGATTAAAAAGGAAGTTTAAAGGAACTGAAATGGAAATCAATTTTCCAAAAAAATTTCACAAATGAAACTGATAATAAAAAAAATATTTTGGAAAAAAAATCAAAATGGATTGGAAAAGTGTGAATTAAGGGGTTGGAAAAAACTTGACATTAAAAATACCAGAGACTTGTTTTTTAAATGAGTTTGACCCCCTTCAGAAAAATTTCCCCATTTTTTATAAATAAAATTCATAATAGTTGACCCCTCAAAAAAATTTCCCAGTTCCCTTGAATTTTTTAACCCCTTTCAAATGTTTTTAACTCCCTCCAAACAAATTTTAACCCTCCCCTTTGTTCATAAGTGTAAAAGTTGAAGAAAAGGGTATGATACGTATACAGGGTAAGCCATATGATAAAGCGATAATCGTCCAGTTCACTAATTTTAAGACGATATTTTCAATTTGTTATTTGTATCAAACATGTGCACGTTTAACTTACACGAGAAAGGTATATAATGTATGGTAAAGTGATGAAAAGAGAAGTTGATACATTCTCCTACAACTTTATTATGCGAACTTTTTAGTACTACCTGAAACACCACAAAGATAATACCAATGATACAAATCAAATCCCCTTGAATGTATTTTTGTAAGATTACTATTCAACATAACATAGCATTCAATCTGCTAAACAAAATGAAAGATATCAATCTATATATTGTCTTGGTTAGTGGCAATTGGCAAAGTTGTAAGCAAAAGTCTTCAATGAAATGATCTTAAATGAAATTTCCGATAGGGTCAAATTCGTGGCAGCATCTTAAATGTCTTGGTAAATGATTTACAAAATACAAATTTACCAATGTTGCATAGATATGGAGAATTTGTGTCTGCTATATGTACATTTCAAGGAGTAAACTCTCATTACAAGTTCTGTCCAGGACCATGCATCCACAGATCAGCCCTAAAACAAAGCAATTCAGTTGTCTCAGGGTTTGCTGAACAAATAACTTTCAAAGTTTCAGCCGATCAGAACAAACTAAATGCTCTACCAGTCATGATTCTAAAAGAAACAACGTAAATTGCAAAGTTAGGTTTATTATTGTTATCTTTTTTAAACATTTTTATTGTTATTATTATTAATATCCATTAATACTGAATTTGAATTAATCAGATCGTTCTTGAGGCAGTTCCGAGAAACAGAAATGAAGCCGCGTGAAAAAATTATATTTGAAACTTGCTTGTTGTTGAAATGTGGTGCGTTGTTCTTGAGATTAATTCCTATTTACCCTTTTATATTTCATAAAATTGTATGTATTTAAAATCTAGTAATGGACTGATTGTTAATAGACTAAGTATGATTAATCTCTGCTATTAATCATCACTTTTCGTATTGATCTATATACGAGTAAAAAACTATAGCTGTTGTTGTAGAAAACATCTCGTGCAATCAATTAATGATTGCGAAAATCGTAGCAGTTCAACCGGACAACTGAATGCTAGATAAACCCTCCGTTGAAAGTATGACAAGTTTTATATATACTTTAAAGACTGAAATTTGCAAAAAGATAACCAATATGTCACGAAATATTTGAGATTTACCTTTTTTCTTGTTCGACTTTGTCAACAGGCTTTAAAGAAAATGGAAACTCTCTGAACAAGGTTTGATAATTATTTGTTTTTTGCACCAGTGATAAAATGATTCATGTAGCCTTTGTTCTTCTATATTTTAATATATGTATAACAAAGCTGACCGGAAAACACATCCATAAATAATGTAATTAATATCTAAATTTTATAAAATATTTTCCACGCGAACTGTCTTCTTATTTTCAGTGTTAAGATAGAAAACTATAACGTCTAAAGCAAAAAACTTTTTTATTCGCTCTTTGGATAGACTGATTTAGCAGATGTGAAATAAAGTGATACGTCTTCTTTATCGTTAAAGCCAACGGTAATGTAATTTATTTACATAAGCAATGATGTGTTCGATTTCCTCTATTATGCATTTTCCTTCTTTCGCTTAATTTGTATTTTTAGATAAAGTTTTTTTACTTTTATCGTTTGATAAATATTTTAGATACTTTTTTTTACATTTTAACTATTTCCCAGTGTTTTAGTAGTTGATCAGTGTTTAACCGTTTTTCACCGTCATGTATTTTACCTTAATTTAGGTGCATATGATGTAAATAGATAGAAACTATGACGTAGCGTGGATGCGAACACGGACGCACATACCAAATCATGCAAGCAGTCCAGCAGTCCAGGTTTACTCTGTAAAGTGAACTAAACTGGGATCAGCCGGTGAGAAACACGAATTGTATATCTTGTCTGAACGGAAGCGAAACGAGGGAAAAATTGTTTCCAAAATAAGGCAAAATCCGTTTGTGATTGGCAGTGGAAAAAATAACATTATGGTTTTGTTTAAGATGAAAAAAGTTTGCTCAACAGAAAATTTCATAATTCATCATGCCTAACAAACAGCTGATTAAATTAGATTGAAAAGAATACAATGTAATCCATAATGGCCGTCAACGGATGACTTAGTTTAACATAGGACCAATACAAAATAACATAGGACCAATACAAAAATCTTCTTCTAGAGAATGACTGAATGGATTAAACCAAACATGGCATGAACGACCCTTACAAGGTGCTGACCAAGTGTTATTACTTTGTTGACAATCCGTCATCCAACATATATGGCTGCAGGCAGTGAACCTTCTCTATATGGAGAATTCATTCAAAAAATTTCTTTTAAAGATTAAAACTTTAGTAGGTTTAATAGATGACTCTATGAGAAATTCATGCAGGAACCTTTCTCTGTAGAATATATTGAAACAAAACATGGCAATGTTTTGTACAAGGTGCTGGCCAGCTACATTGTATTGTTGCTGAATCCCTTTCAGAACAGTATCATGGTCAATGTCAGTCAGATTTGTAATGAGTTCAAAAATATATAATGACTTTTACACAAGATCTCCAGCAAATATTCGTACAAACATTTCTTCTTTGGAACTGGTTGTTATGTTGTTTGGTTGAATGATAGTTATAATGTTAACTTTGTCTTGCCAAATGTAAATCAAGGTGAGTGATTTCAGGCTCCTGGGAGCCTTTTGTTAAATGTTTTATTAGTGCATTTAAGTTTACGATTTTGATGAATTTTCAGTATGCACTAAAACCATGCTAGCATGTGCTCGCACCCCGCGCCTGAGGACTCAAAACTATAAAAGTAATTCAAGTCGCATGCCTACAATGCTATATTTTGAACGAAGTTTGTCTTCGTACATTTTGTACACCATTAGTACACCAAATGATTTGGACACAGTACAATGCAGATGATGATTTAAATCGGATTTATATGAAGAAACCGGAAACTTTTGAGGGAAATAACTCTACTTACATTTACAAGTACGAGTACGTGGTAAGATAAGAGAAGTAGGCCTACAACATTCTGATTGTAAGTTTTAACGCACAAAGTGGTCTTCCAATGAATCGAGGACTCTGTCAACAGGTCAAAATAAAGTGCATGTCAGCTTGACGACCAAGCATATTTTATTTCTGCAAACTCAAGCACTGTATTTATTATTAAGATAGTCTTGATCATGATCAGTGATGAATTCATTTATCAGTCTTGGACGATCATGATAGTAAGGTCATATATTGCAAGACGATTTTTGTATGATTACCGAGGTGGAGAAGAATTTGACAGAGGATGCGAATATCATGAATATAAATAGACAGTCAAACTGACAGGAATCATATTTTTTTTCAGGTTAAAGCTATTTTTTAAAACTGCGATAGTCCAAATAATTATAACAACTTTTTCTGATCTTTGTTTAATTTTTTCATGGTGATCTTCCATTGACGTCATAATGCAAATGCTGCCATTTAGGTTGGATGTTGAGAGGAAAATATGCTCTCAATAAAATCAGCTTGTATTGTCAATTAAAGAGGTTATCATATAGTTAAGATCATTAAAAAGTAAAGACTGACCTTAGAATATTCCTTTAAACCATTTATATAAAATCTTTCTCTGTTAAGTAGTAATTCTTTAATTGTACTTAAGGGCAATAATTGAATATATTAATAAATGCCAGGAAATACTTTAAACATGCGTTCTTTCAGATTTATCTGAAATTGCATAAATTAATTGTTAGTTTATTTGGAGATATTACTACATATTATACTTGTCATATCTTTTTTGTGGTTTATATGAGTAACCCTTTAAAGTCACTACTGCCCCAGGTTATCTATACCTTTTGTGTTAATATGTTTTTTGCTATTGTGTCATAACCATTTATTGTAAATGTGTTTGAACAATAAATATTTCGTATTTCGTATTTGACTTCTAAAGTCTATGTCAAACATTTCTGGAGTGAGAATTTCGAGCTTTAATAAATTATATGTGTGTTTCCGCCTTTGTATTTATTATAAATCAAAAGAAAGAATTAACTCAAGGTTAATGGTCCAGAACTCTAACGGTGCAAAAGAGATAACATACCATTATCTGTTCATGAACATCTCTACAGGGATTTAACATTGATGGTTGGCCACCTTTGGTTTTGGCAGGAGCACTGAAGTTTAACCTATAATCTGTGTTAGAGTTTGTTAGAGCGTGTAAATAGGTTGTGAAAGAAAAACTGTGCAAATAACTTGCAGTAATACTTTTAGCAATCATGAAGCTGCTTTTTTTTCTTTTAATTCTCTACGGTGATTTTACATTATAAAATTAGCCATTTAATTGTCTACTGGAAGTGGCTCTTTGCATGCGCTAGCAGGAGACCGGGAGTACACATTGTCAACGCTGCGTAATAAATAAGTTAACTTGGATTAAATAATCTGCAAAAATGCATAATGGTGCGTCTGATTGGAATTTTAAATGCAAGTCTTCTGATGCATGTTGTATGTATTGCAAGAGGGGGTCCAAATAAAAAAATGTGTGTAATTTTTCAAGTGACATTTCCTATTTTTATATTGATTATTTGGACTACCTCCTTGAGATTTGGATGATGGATTGATTTCTCCGAGAATTTTCCAGAGGCTGAGAAAAACATATACTGATAAGATTTTAAAATTCCAATTTTTCAAACATTACCTGGTAATATGTAATTTTCACACAATATTCACACTTAAAGTTACAGACTTATACACATTGAAGTCAAATATCTGTCATAGTACCAAACTTGTTACTCATTCTACAAATGGGTGTTAACCTACAGATAATAGGCTAAATGATCTTGCCCAGATGACCAATCAGTAGACAGGGATTTGCTGTTTTCTGAGATAAATATTGAGAACATAATCTGCAAAACTTAGAAAGCCACTTTCCAATATCAGATGTTTTGTCCATGTTATCTTTTTTTGAGAAAAGGAGTATTGCTTAGATTTGTTCTTTTGTGTGACTGTCCAAATATTAACATTTTGAAATTATCAGAAGGAGGCATCAATTTTTGTTAAATTTGTAATATTACCTGTATTAAAAATTCTCAAAAACAGACATCAAAATTCTTGAAAATGTCCAAAGCAAAATTTGAAAATTCTTTGAGATGTATTAGGCTCAACCACTATTGATATTTCAATGTTTGTTTTTCATTGGTCAAATGTCACATGAGCAATACAGGCTCAGCTTTCTTAGCCTCTTGTTTATTTTTAACATTTTATAACAAAATAAATACTGTGGAAACTTGTGTTTGTGGTTCCTTATTTGTGTTTTCTGAGTAGTTTTAAGGTGAAGTTGAAGTAAAAAAATGCTATCTGGCGATGACTTGTTTACAAAAGGCTTATTTTTATTGTGTGACGTCCAGGATCTGTGACGCTTCGTTTATGATGTTCTGTCTTGGTACTGTATGGTCAAATCTGACTGAATATTAACCAAAGTTCTACATATCTACCAGCAAGAAAATTTTTGCCATATCTGTGCAAAATGCAAAGTGTTTTGAAATTTTTTATACAGAAAAAGTAAAGGTCCAGACCGTTCAGGTATGGTCCTGACTGTATGAGTATATGCGCAAAGTCGAATGGATGATTGATTGATTTATTGATTGACTGATGCAAATATTTTCATGCATATTCAGGAAACAATAAATCATAAATGGGGCAGGCTGAGGGTTTGGGCTGGTGATTTTCTAGCATAGTCGCAAAGGGGTCTTTAACAAGCCAAAAACGTGGCATTCATCCAACACGGGACCGACTGTTTTACGTCATTTTCTAATGACATTCATTTAGAATTTATACATCCCCCCAACAAACGGATGTCCATTTAGAAGGAGTTCTTCCCTTGGCTACTCTCTGGGTGGTCGAATAGTTTTACATCCAGCTTGCATAACGGACGCCACTTTAGCGGGAGTTTTACCTGCAGGCAGCTGATAAACCAAACAGCTTATTTCTATATACCTGCCACTGTTTAAAAAAAACTTTATAGGCAGCACATTAAGTGTACGGTCAGGTACGGATGTAAGTAAATTGCCAAATTACAAAATCTTAACATTAATTTCATTTCCTCCAAATGACATATCATTTGCTCACCTTTGATAACCATTCAACAAGATAAAATAGTTTCTTTGAAATATTAAAATTTTTCCCAGACCCTGCGCGCTGCTCCCAGTTTAAACAAATAATCCACACCTGGTGATCTAATGAATAATTTCAAGTAAATTTATGATAGAACTACATGATTGCATGCAGCTCTATAAATACTTTCGACTCGCTTATGGCAAAATAAGACAGTGTAAATGTTGTGTGATGGCCTGACAGGAAAAATATTCTATGATACATCAACAGGACATGTCGAATCTACCATGATGTGACGTTACTCTCCTAATAAAAATACAACCTCATCATTTTTGCACAATTTTCCATTTTTCCATTGAGTTCCATACACTGTTAATCGGAAACAGTATCGATGACCCCATATATTATTTATATCAATTGATTCCCTATGTAAAGAAGATTTAATGGTTAGTTTTTTGAAAAATTCTATGGATACATTTTCCTTATATTATTATTTGAGTACAATTTGCGGGGATTTTTCTGTTGTTTCCCCATTAAATTCATCTATTTTTTGCCTTTTGTCCCTCAACTTTGGTTGGCTGTTACTCAAAAGTGAGATCGGCGAGGTATGGATTTTTTGGCTTATTACTGTGTATATTGGTTATATCTAACTGTCTGGAAATTTTTTGGAAATTTTTATGGATATGTCATTTTTTGACTTTTTACCTTAAATGTAAAAAAATGGCAATTGTTTGATAACGTCAATAAATTTGTGCAACAAAAGCAGTTGACTGGGCCTGGTCTTTCTTACAATAATCATGATAATCACCTATCTTCGCTAATCAGTAAATTATTCTGAAATAAATATATCATATTTTTAACTGACAGTTTGAGATGATATAATCCTTATAGTAGTATTTGGTCAAATATATTGCTTGTTTCCCCTAACCCAACCCTACCAAGCCAGGGGTGGGTAGGTAGGTAGGGAAAATTATATTTTTTTGAAATAATTTTTTCTACTCCTAATTATTAATTCTTGCTTCATCAGTCTCATCTGACAAGAAATGAAAACGAAAAAAAAAATTTATGTTTGGCAATAAAATAATTTGAGTCATAACATTTTTTTCAGAGTCCATCTGGATAGGGGAAACAAACTATACTTTATTTTTGGCCTTGTTTACACATAATTAGATTAAGACAACATGAACTCCCCCTCCAGGTTACATGATTTGTAGGTCCTGGAGTTGTTAATCAGATATGTAACATGTTGTATCACACATACAGGTAGGCTTGATGTAATTGCTTAACATTTTCATTAAGATAAGATTTGATGACTTACAATTGTCATACATTGTTATTCAACCTCTATACCAGAAGTAAATCAATTCAATTATAGGTTAGATATATCAGTTTAAAGCAACAATGGTTCCAGGCTTTTTATTTTTTAAGCATCAGCCTGATATTCAAGGAACATACAACATATATTTAATTCAAAACATGTATAATTTTGGTTATTAGTTTCTTTTGGTTATATATGCTCCAACAGACAGGAGAAGTCTCTTGGTTTCACCCATAATGCTCATACATGTATTGCATGTCTATGCATTAGAAAAAAAAATTGATCACAAGGAGACGAACTTAAATGTTAAAATGTGGCACAATCCTTTGTTCTTTTAAGTATGTAAAGACATTGAACATAAAAAAACATCTCAAATGAGGAAAGGGGAAGATTTCTATTCAGACATGATTATAGGTTATCCTGAATCACACTCTGAAGTTAACAAGAACAAATGGGTTACTGACCAAGTGGTCAGAAAATAAGTGTTAAGAATGTGTCTGTTAGTATGTAAATAATTAGGTTTTGTTGTAAGGTCACCATCCAGAACATAGAAATTGATGTGGCGGTACATTTTGTAATTAATGCACTGTGACCACAATGACATGAATACACCTTATTCCTTGCAGGTATTCCATACATGTAGTGTATAACAATAACGTGTATTTTTTTATTTCCTGAAGATTTTACGAAAGATTATACAAATACCCTTTATTAAGCAATGTCAAAAATGAACTTGCATATTGTATGAGAGATTACACAATAAAATTGAATTTAGAGGCTGGTACAATGTTCAAGAAAACATCATTTCATGAGAAACAAAAAAATTAGAATTTTGCTTGCACATTGCATTTTTGTAAATTTACATAAAACACAACTTAAAATGACACTCTAGCACTGCAACACATGAAATAAAATTGACAAAAACTTTGCACAAAAATAACCCTGTACTACCTCAAGTGCAGGACTCCTTAGGCAGCTTTTGCTATACATCTATATGGAAGGTCCTTTAGAAAAAAATATGTTATTTTGTTATGATATGAATGGTTTTCTGACAGAAACTTTTAAAAAGCTACAAGAACCAAAACTTACTGAAAATTTTTCTCATTTTTTATCTGGATTAAATTTTTTTAATTTTTATCTATTGAATGTAAACTAGAGTTATAATTGGCTAAGCCAAACTAAACCAAACCTTGAAGGAAACATATTTGAAACTGCCTTGGTGATGTAATGGTTAGCCTTCTCATCTCAAGAGACAAAGATTGTGGGTTGGATCCCAAGACAGGTCAAACATAAGTCATTAAATTGGTATTTGCTGCTTCTCTGCTAAGCAAGCAGCAAAGACTGGTAGGGCCCAGAGTCGGAATGGTTTGTCTAGGTAAAGTGACATTTCTTCCTGCAAACTGTTGCTTTCCTGAGCTAGCACACTAAACCTCCAGCCCAGCATGCACGTCTGGTACAAAGCGGGATTCATTAATCATCATTCATTAGTATGCATTTTCTTTAATATGAATGAAATATTGGCTGCCAATCTTTAAGCAACATTCAATCAATTAATCAATCTACATGTTTACACTTGATATTGGTGTTTTATTGTGGCATCCAGTTAACCTGCTGTAGTTTATTAGTTGATGATTTACAAGTACTGTAAATTCAGAAATTAATGTGATGTTTTTATAATTCAGAATATGCAAATGAGTGATAATAGAAAAAACTATATCTATATTTGCAGACAGGTTTTTTAAAATGGCAATAATTTATCTTTATTTTGAGGTGGGTTAAAAAATCTCAAAATGAATGCAATTAATTTCTGAATTTACTGTAGTTAAATTTCTTTGTAATCAGGACTAATTTTTAAACCAAAAATTGTTATTTATCTATCTCTGTCAATTGATTTGGATTCAAACACCATATGTTTGATGTGCATTTATTATCTTACACAAATATTGGTCAATAGATGAAGTGGATTAAACCAATCCATATTCTGAATCCTGTTTGTCACAGCTGCTGACAGGTATTGGATATTGTGTTAAAATAATACCAAAAATATATCCTGAGTACTTGAGGATACCTCACAAATCTATAACACAGAGATATATTTCAAACATATGATAAACAGATTCTTGTCATACAAAAGTCATTTATAGATATATTGAACTTTAGTGAGTAACATATAAAGCAATATTTACACGAAAAAAAAACAAGAAAGGTGTAAGAGAACCAACCTGTAGAACAGACAGTTCATAGACAATGTTTTTATTGCAATAGCAATATAGAAAAAATTAAATTAAACTGAAGGGAAACCATTCCTGCTACTGTGCTCACTGTCATGTCTTGGGAAAGTTACTGCAATAGTTTACTTATGGCTAAGGGATTACACATTTACATATCTAGTTCATCATGTCTATATTGTTCAGTTTTCTTGACAGTCTCTGAAAGTGTGCATTATTTAGGAGATATATATTTTGGAAAGCATGTGGTCTTATGTAATGTTCCACCTGTTTTACATTTTTCGTACTATTTTCTTTAAAATGTATTCATGTTGGTTTGATCAGGTGCAGGTTAGACCTATAGACCACATATATTTTAAATAAAAATATAGTAAAAATTTATCTGCAATTTATATATCAACAGACTTGCATAACATATCAGAACGGAGAAAAGATTTTTGCCTGAAATGGTAAAAATTTATCATTATAATAACTCTGGAATCACATTTTGACAACATTGATTTTTAACAAAGTTAAGCAACTTCCCGTGAAGATTCTGCAAACATATTTGTGAAGCATTTATTGTAATGTTGACCATTTTTGCAGAGGTGAGGCCTGATGACAGCTGACCAGTCACTATGAGAAGGAACACTGTCACATTTCTGAAGTTTGTTGTGGTAGCTGTACTGTGTGTTGTAATTATTAAGTATCTGGTCGGTAGTAGTGGAGGAGCAGAAGAGGTGTATGTTGACAGCAAGTTCCCTCAGGAAAGGGCAGATAAAGCACTGGTAATTTACATTTAGATTGAGGTCTCAGTATAAAGTTTACGTGAAGTGAGGCATCGCTATAAAGGTAATAAGAATGAGATCTCGCTATAAATTTTAATTTAATTGCAATATCCCTTGGGTGTATGTCGACAGCAAGTTCCCTCAGGAAAGGGCAGATAAAGCATTGGTAATTTACATTTAGATTGAGGTATCGCTATAAAGCTTTCATGGAATGAGGTCTCGCTGTAAAGTTTACATTGGAATATCTCGTGGGTGTATGTCGACAGCAAGTCCACTCAGGAAAGGGCAGATAAAGCACTGGTCATTTACATTTAGACTGAGGTCTCACTATAAAATTTACATGGAATGAGGTCTTACTATAAAGTTTACATTGGAATATCCCGTGGGTGTATATATACAGTAAGTTCCCTCGGGAAAGGGCAGATAAAGCTCTGGTAAATTCAGATTAAGTTCCACTATAAAGTTTACATAGAATGAGGTCTGGTTATAAATTTTACATTTACATGGAATAGCCCCTGGAAACAATAATTCCTTCAGAACATAAGAAATGCTCTTGATTGGTGTTCAGCATTCAAAAGAAAGTTGTATTCATGTTTACAGGTGATCTGTTATTCTAACATTAAAGTTTATGTACTTTTAGGAGATGTATTGCAAAAGTGTTCTTGGTGTAGGAATTTTGTGTATAATACTGCCTTCCTACCAAATCATGGTTTCTTTGATATCATGGTTTCACATACCAAAATTAGGTGCCATTTTACACTACAGGTCTCAAAATAACTATGAGTGAATTGAAATACATGTAAATGCATGTTGAAATATCGTTCTCTTGTAGGTGGTGAATTCTGATGATCATTTAACTAAGGTAGACTGGCATAATTATAAACAGATTGCAGAGGAAAAACAGAAAACAGGTTAATATATACAATATTTATTGGAGAAATAACACATTAAAAAGAAAGCTTTGCATGGATCAAATTAATGCAATTTCTCTGTTAGATATTATTATACCCCCTGCAAACATAGTTTGGGGGGTATATAGGAATCACTCTGTCTGTCTGTCCGTCCGTCTGTCCACATAGCTTGTAAGCGCATCTCCTCCTACACCGCTCAACATATTTCAATGAAACTTTACATGAAGCTTAGACACAATGTGTAGATTTGCATATGGGAAGATCATTCATCGTGCTTTA
>JAULBM010103143.1:0-19046 GCA_032357055.1 Geukensia granosissima | reverse complement strand
AAAATCTTCTCCTCTGAAACTTCTTTGCCAAATGGCAGGTGAGCGATACAGGCTCAGCCTCCTGAGCCTCTAGTTCAGAATGTCTTTGATTTCTGGAACATATCACAATACCTGACCTTTTTATACAACCGCACATGACATTGATGTTGGTTCCAAATAAAGGTTGGTATTGATTTTGGGAATCTAGCCCTGCTCATTTTTTTTGGGAGGGGCCAAAAGGGGTTTTTCTCTTATTTGAATGCAAAATCTCTATTTCTTGTCCAATTTTGATGGTTTTTTTCTTTGTTTTTCCCATGAAAAAGTCAACATAAAAGGCCACAAGCATCATGACCTATCTCTTACTGTAATGGAGATATGAGGGGTCCAAAAATGGCATCTCTAGTTTTTGAAAATTTTTTTATTTCTCATCCATCTTTGATGGGGTTTTTTGCAAATGATTCCTTATGTAAAATGCAATAAAAGTTACTCCAGGCATTTATATGTAAAATGTACTGTTTTTGTATAAAAGGGGTCAAAGGGTTTAAAAATTGCGATTTTGCAGGAAATGTGAAATTTTTATTTTTCATCGGATTTTGATTGGGATTTTTTAATTTGATTTCTCGTAATCAAAGAAAGATTAATGAAAGCTTTCAGTATTATGTCAACAGATTTTCTCTATCTTTTACCATTTTCGAACTAAAAGGGGTCAAAGTAGGGGGGGGGATTCAATTTCATATAATATGAAAAAAAATTATTTTTAATTCGATTTTGATTGGGGTTTTTCCATATAATTCCTCATAAAAAATGCAACAAATGTTACACCAAGCATTTTTTGTAGCTTTTTCAGATTTTTGTATTAAAGGGGTCAAAGGGTTAAAAAAAAATGTGATTTTGCATGAGAGAAGAAATTTTTATTTTTCATCCGATTTTGATGTTTTTTTTGCATTTGATATCTCGCAATGAGAGCTGTCAGATGTATGTCATTTGATTTTCTCTATCTTTTACTGTTTTCGAGTTAAAAGGGGTCAAAGTAGTGGTGGGAATTCAATTTCATGTAATATGAAAAAAATTTATTTTTAATATGATTTTGATGGTTTTTTTCCAAATGATTCCATATGAAAACATTAATAAAGTGACACCAGTTTTGAGGATAATATGAGTCAAAATGATCTTTTATCCTGTCATATCACTGTGTCCAGCATTTTACTGTGTCCAGCACTTTACTGTGTCCAGCTCTATACTGAGTCCAAGGCATTACTGTGTCCAGCACATTGTTGTGTCCAACAAAATACTGTGTCCACACTGACCCAAAGGGTCTTTTGTTCACCTTACACATTTCAACTTCCTGCGGTCGTATCATGCTGTGCTTGCGAAGCACCTCTGTTGTATATATGCAGAACTGCCATGGTTATTTTAAAGAAATAATTGCAAATAGTTAAATTACATTTTCCTGACATTCCAAATTTCTAAATTTTTTGTCTGTATCAAGTTATTTGATCAGTCCTACTACAAAATTACTGTAATACGTTAGGGAGGGTCTCTCTATGTTCCAGCATGTAATGCCCTATTTTCCCGTATTTGTTCACTAATTAACATACTTGATGAAGGTAAAGTCAGAAAATTGGTTTGTTATGGCACACACAAACCACAAAAAATATTTAATTGAATTTAAGTTAACTACTTAAAAATTTTTCTCAACTTTTATTCAATTGAAGTAACCAGAGACATATAATACAATTACACAAATACTTAAGTAGAAATATTTAGATAATCCCAATTAGAAGCGTATAGCGTATGAGACAGATGTTTTGATTGGTTCTTCGGTTTGTTTATAGATTGTTACGACGTCTCTGATTGGCCAAAGTGGAATTAATTCTTGTTTAGTAATGTTTAGTAGAATTAATTCAACTTTAGTAGAATTAATTGCTACTTAAGTTGAATTCTTGTAACAAATAAAAGAAAAAATGATTTTAACGCAACTAAATTGAAAATGTTGCAAAAAAAAGAGAAAATTCTTCTTAAGCAATATTAATTTGAATTAAGTAAGTATATATTTATCATTAAGCACAGTTAATGTATTTTCGGTGTTTTAATTGGAGTTAATGCAGCAGGAACCACAAAAATTGCTTAAATTAATTTTATGATGCATTAATTCGAATTAAGTTACTTAAATTGAATTAAAGTAGAGAAAATTGATTTTAATTAACTTAAATTAAATTTAAGTATTTCTTGTGACTCGGGTGTGCCAAAGTGCGTACTCAGTAAAATTTAGGCATTTCCAATCATTGTTTTTTTCTATTTTGTCTACAATTTGTTGAAAAAAGAAAGATGCAAGGTACTCTATTTCATTGATGAAAGTAGAAATGCATATTTTATTTTAATGTTAAACTGAAAAATGAATTTTGCCATTTGTTAGATATTTCCAAAATCTAACAAGACTTTTGGTTTGAAATCAGCAACACAAAAAACAACAAAACGTATGTGCACATTTATGAAAGTCTGTAGTTTAAGCTGAGGGGCCCTAAATATATTGTGCTTTATTAATTCAGGCCTGTGGTATTCATCCTAATTTAATTTATATTACAAGGGCATAACTCTAGATCTTTGCATTTAATATACGCAAGACAAATTAATTGACAAGATATGATAAGGGCTTTTTCTGGCCTCTATTTTCCATTATGCTTCAATCAGATGAATTTGCTGTGAAATTGAGTCTCAATACACTGTTTTAAATTGCCATGAATTTCTTACCTTTGGCATCACAAAGTTTTTGAATTTTTGCTTTTTTGGCAATAATATTGTATAGCATTGCAGAAAGTAACCATAATCTAAAATATTTGTTGACCACCTGTTCACTCATATTTTAATTTTGACCCCTTTTCTGCAATTATTCTTTATTTTACTAATTTTAGTTAATCATGCCCGGGTCTTTAGCCGTCCGGGGCATTGACTTTTACTCTAGTATGTACATACCTCTTTATGTCCATCAATTTTTGTCAAAGATTTCTTGGCTTGTGTATGTTAGATTTATGTGATATTTGGTCTGAAGCATTTTCAGGGTGAGATGTACAGTGTCTATCCTTTTCAGGTCTATCATATGTCTATTTCCTGTTTTCCTGAGCAGAGGCGTCTGTGTCCTATTGACACATTTTCTCTGTTTTTCATGGGTTTTTATGTTAGTGAAATTTAAATTGTTCACATTTTCACTTAAGTCTACATAATACCAGGGTCATTCATCTTGAAGCTTAGATGTTTGTATGTCTTTGCATGCATGTTGCATGTGTTGTGTCTATGTAACAAAGTTTTTCTTACAGACATGGTTATTTAAGAAGTTTAAATTTCCTTGTTATGTTTGTTTAATTGTTTTTACATAAATTTCAAAATGTGAAATTGATGACAAAAGAAATCAATTAAGTTAATTGTTATTTATTATATCAATAATCTAGTTGTACTTATTTATTTGTCTTCAAAAATATTAATGTAAAAGTTTTTGTGATCATTTGGCCTTATATTTATTACAGCATTCGAGACGGCAACTTATATTACAAAACTGCGCAGTAAACATGTATAACTGAATCTATCACACTGAGTTGGATTTTAAATGTGCTAGATCACGAAAGCAAGTATGCTGGAAGACATGCCACTTTACCCAGACACATAATCCGGATTCTGGGCTGACCATTCTTTGCTCTTTCTCCTAAATGGTGCGTGCATAGTGGAGAAAATACCAATTTTAATGTCTTTGGTTTAAGCCAAACCCACGACCTTCCACACTCGAGGCGAGCATGCTAATCATTACACCACCTAAGTGGTTTAAAAGTAATTATGAATGACACAGACTCTATAAAAAATCAGAGGTGAAGTCTAGTGCTTCAGAAGGAAAATCCGTTGTTACTGTCTCCTGAAAGACATACAAAGTATTATTCATTGTTAAAGTATGTTTCACTGAGCTGAGTCTCTCACATTTATTAAATTTAGAAAAATCCCTAGGAGGAATCTTCATAATTCTTATAAAAAAGCAACAGAGAAAAAGTTCTGGTAACTTTTGTTTATTTAGAAATTTTTATACATATTCTTAGTATACCTCCACTCATATGAAAAATTGGAAAATTTTGTTGTTTTCCATTATAACAATTCTTGCGCGCAGGATTTGTGAAATTTTAGAAAATGAAAAATATTTTGATTGGTTTTATATCTATTGGCATATATGTATGAGTAGTGCCAGAAAAAATAAGCTTGGCAGAACCGAAAATGCAAGAATTTAGACACCGTCGGAACTTAAATTTTTCACAAAAATCAGCAATTTTCACATGAGCACTGGACAAACAACGACACCTGAGATAATTCGAACACCAAAAAATTCTATTACCGGTAAGATGGTTAAATCTCATTCAAAATTTTCTTTTCAGAATGTGTTATTGTTTTAAGAAATAATAGCCAAAACATGAGACTCGGTTCAGTGAAACGTACTTTTATTTCTGATATGGCAGTAAAATGAATATTTTATTGAAAATGATACAAATAACAGTCAACCATTTCTTTGACACCATGTCAACAGTATTTCAGCCATATCACCCTAAACTAATTCTGACAAAACTTCAAAAAACTTGTCAGAGATTTGTCCCGAGTTTACATTTCTACAACTAAAAACTATGGAACAGATTTTATCTCAGTCGGCAGATATGTTAGATTGCCCTTTACTAGATATGTGTTTTTGGTACAGAACAGAAAATCAACATGGCTGCAAGATCAAATTATGAGCTCAGATTGGTCCAACTCCTACGTGATTGCAAGATTTGTTAATTGTCATGTTCTTACTTGTGACTTGTTTGCAAATACTGCTGCCAAGGCACATCTTAGATTAATGTAAGTCTTGAGTGACAACATATTTGTCCAGTTTGTTGCACCCATCTTCCAGCAGCAAATCGCCAGCACCTCCCTCTCCTTGCCGTTTTGCTTTCAAACCTTTGACGCAGACTTTCTACAAGTCTTTTTGCAGAAAACAGGCAGCTAGCCCAACCTTTAACCTAAGCAACTTTTATATGGATAGAAATAGGGTAGTATATGTGGCTTGTCACTTAAACAGCTATTAAAGTCCATATTAAAAACAATTAGGGTAACCTTCAGGCTTTCAACAAATGACAGATATCCATACCATAAGGCACCAAAAATAAAATCTATACAATTCAAATGTACATGATTGTAAAATTTATCTAACGAGGAAAACCAGTACAAACGCAAAAACAACATCCATTGGACTACAGGTTAATGGTCCGAGATGATGTTCTATCAGTTAACAATTCTAGATTTTGTGATCATCGATCTCACTAAATGAGTTTGAAACAAAGAGCTTAACCAATAAACCTTCACCACTTATCTGTCTTAGATCTTCATCTTGGAATAGACAATGGAGGAACAATAAAGAAAAACACTATGATAAATGTAATGATGTCACATTTTTAATGGTCAACTTCCCATCCATATGAAGTAAAACTAGCTGACCCAGGGTATGCTGTAAAAGTATACATTTCATTTCTTATACATAACTAAAAATCTTGTATACTTTGCAATGATTTTTCTTGGCAGTGTTCAGTTGTAAATGCAGTAAATCACTCAAACAAGGATATATTGCTCCACAGGAGAATTCATGACTTAAAAAAATTTGATGGTTGACAACATGATCATGTTCGGTGTGTCGAATCACATAAAATCCTGGTTAAAGCAGAAAACATCTCAAAAAAACCCCAAAACTGTATCAAGATAATAGAAACCCCTTAAAATCATGTCTCGATCATTTTGGCTTGTACAGAATATCCATCTCCAAGATGAAGATGGCTCTATTCCAGATGAATATAGCGATAAACCTCATGTGTCTGATCACTTTTTATGTTGGGCAGTTAAATCAGTTATATAACATATTTTGATTATGGAGTTTATCATTTGTTTACCTTCATACATAGGTATAATGATAATATAAAATCATCAATTCTTCCTAATACAGCTGATTAACATTTCATAAATTAAAAAAAGATAATAAAGCCCACTTGAATAATGCAGTTGTTATATTCCGTTTACTATCAATCACTACATTAAAGCCATTGGCTGATAGAGGGTGCATAGGGGGGATTTTTATTACAGTGTTTTTAAAGAGGGAACTGTTTACCCTTTTTGGATTGATTGCTGCTTTAAAATGTCCGGCAGGTTACAACCATATCAACAAGGGACCAAATTTACAAACAGTAAATAAATATGTCATGTATGTAGACTGAAAGCAGGAGAACAGTAAGGAAAGGACATTTCAACTGCCTCAGGAAAAATTATGGAC
The DNA here is from genome assembly GCA_032357055.1 of Geukensia granosissima. Taxonomy (NCBI): domain Eukaryota; kingdom Metazoa; phylum Mollusca; class Bivalvia; order Mytilida; family Mytilidae; genus Geukensia; species Geukensia granosissima. Next base: position 12,742 of record JAULBM010103143.1, on the reverse strand, counting down.
CACCTGCATTCATCCCTGTTTTTATATGAAGTCCATATATGTTCATTTTTTAGTTTTCTGACTGAACGTTTGACCTAGCTGGGATCAAACCCAAGATCTTCCACACAAATTATTACATGTGCTGTGACTAAAGTGAACCCTTCTGTGTTTGGTACAAGGAGAAAGCAGGAGAAAACTATAGGGTCAATCAAAAGGACAATTTTAATTCTGAATATTATATTTAAATATCATCACGTTTTCTTTTTGGGGCCTTTTACAAAAGTCCAAGAACAAGAACTTTTACAGCTTTCTGTAGGGTTTGGACGTGTCTATTATGGAGGGTATTAGGACAATCTGTAGATGTTTGCATCTGGATCAATCAATTCTATATCATGTTTCTGTCCCAAGTCAGGAATTGTGGTCTTTGTGTTTAATGTTTTTTGCACGTACATTTTTGATAATATTCAGTTGAGAGTTGTATTATTTTACAAATACATGATTTTTTATTTGAGGATTTAGAGCTTTTCATAATGAGTGGTATTACACCCTTTTTGAAGGCCTTGTGGAGACCTCTAGATTCATAAATTCCCTAGGTCTTTCTCTTGGTTGTAGTTCAGTCTTTTTGATATTTATCTATATCATAATTTCATGGCTAACACAGGAACAAGAAAACAATGAATCCAAACACAGGCAACTAAAAGACCACCTCGGTGGTGTAATGGTTAGCCTGCTCACCTCCAGTGCGGAAGGTCATGGGTTCAATCCCCAGCTGGGTCAAACCAAAGACATTAAAATTGGTATTTGCTGCTACTCAGCTAAGCAGTCAGCATTAAAGTGTAAAAGCAAAGACTGGTTGGCCCAGAGTCAGAATAAAATGTCATGGTAAAGTGGCACGTCTTCCTGCTCTTTTGCTTTGGTGAGCTAGCATGTTAAAAATCCGGCTCAGCATGTTGGTCTAGTACAAAGCATGGTTCATTAATTATCACAGATCATTAATATGATCTCGTCCTGAATATGCATGAAATATCTGCCACTGGATGTTGAGCACCATTCAATCCATCAATCAAAACAAGAAGCTGTTGTTGATGTCGATGTTTGTTTCTTATCTTTAAGCCATTTTGAGCAGATTTTTGAACTCTTGGATTTATTTAATAAATTCTATAATTCATGTAAAGAAATAATGAAAAGATGGTGATTCTCTAGGCAAAAAAATGCCAGTCAAATGAATAAAACCCAGAGGACACATAAAATCTGACATCACAAAATATGACCAGTGAACTCAATTCAATATGAGGATTATTGTACTCAAAATATTATAATATTCCTAAAAAGGCAATATCGAAGTAAGAGGATATCAATCCTTTATTATACTTTTTGCCCTAGTTCTGTGCATTTAATGAGATTTATCTTCCTTTGTTTTATCTACAGAGTTTCCCAATTCTATCCTAGAATTCTCTGCAGTGTCTATCACCGCTATCTCACAATCATCTGTCGAAATAATCTGGACAGAATCATTTGCTTTCTGCCTAGAAGTATTTCCCATCATCTGAATCAGTTCTTTTACTGTCATGTTACTATCTTTTGGTACAGATATCAACATGGGATTGGATTCCTGTCCAGGAACAGCTCCAAGGAAAACATGTGACATTTCAGAATTGTAGTCGACAGTTTTTTTATTGGATGAATATGAATCCTCTGCTCCTGATATAGAAATGATCTTTGGAGAAATGTTTTTTACTGGTGATTCAGAAGTGATGGGATTGATTGATTTAGAACCAGTGGATGTTGTGCCAGTAGATAATGGTGGGCTTCTCAACACTGGTTGACCTTGACCTGAAGAGATAATTGACAAAGGAGCAGTAGGTGGAGGTAAATGTCCTTGACCTACTGACATTGTTTTCTCAGGAGATTTCTGTCCCTGGTATGGACTTGCTGCTGCAGTAGGCGATGCCAATGATACATTTACACTCGGACCTTCTCTGACTGTTTGATTATCTAGGCTTACAGGAGGTATTTGACCTTGAACCTGATTTATTTCTCCTGTTAATGTTCCTGCTAAATTTTGCATCATGAACATTGGATAGGGCATGCCCCCTGTTGCTGATGCACTGCTGACTGTTGGTTGCATAATAAACATTGGTTGCATCATTCCTTGTGTCGTGCCAGCAGATGTTCCTTGTAGTGGCATCATCATGGCCATGCCTTGTGAGACCATTTGTTGTGGTACGGCCATTGTACGTGAATTATTCATGGCTGTATGTGGTGGCATTGCTGCTGGTACCATTCCAGATACTGGAAATTGTTGTGGCATCATCATAGGCACCATGCCCTGAATTGCTCCTGGCCCTGCATTGACCCCAGTTTGACCTGGCGACAACATCATGGGTACCATAATTATCTGAGGAGGGGATGCCATTCCTGCTGCAATGTTTGATTCTGTGGACTTTGAACTTTTCTCTGGTGTTGCTATTTCTGTAGAATTTATACTACTCTCTGGTGATAGCAGTATGCATTCATCATCATTGGACTCACTCTCTTTGGAAAATTTCCGTGACCGTTTGATGGCTTCTTCCACAGGTTTACCCTCCATTACTCTCTGTAGTGACCTAAGGCTCCTAAGTTTGGGTTTGACCACTGGTAACTCGGGGATGTCGACAGGGACTGATTCATCCTTTTTCTCCATCAGTCGGATGCTCATTCTTTGACCCAGATGCTTGTATCGTTCAATTTTCTTGTTTTTGTTTGCTTCTTCCCTTGCTTTCCTCTCGGCTTTTATTTTTTCTGAAATTAAGATATTAAAAGAATTATTATTTATCTAAATGATCAAACGTGTAAAGTATCCTACCATAAGGCTTTAGTAGGATACTTTACATGTTTTACTCCTTAACAAACAAGCTACTTAAGTTTAAAGGAATTGTTTTTCTAAGAAAATTCTATCAAAACCCATAAAAACCTAGAAAGCTTGGTCTTGAAATGAAGTCTTGCTACTAGTCTATGAAATAAGACCTTTCTGATGACACCTGTATATATTGGGGCTTGTGAAGAACCCTGACACATGGACAGGACCAAAAACAATAGTTGCACCTAGCAGTCTAAGGGTAAATAAATCTGGCATTGCATCCATCTTTTCTTTCTTCATGTTTACTGACAACACAGTACTTAATTGTCTGACATACTGTGTTTGATGATATCTTGTGTTTAGAGGCATGATGTCTTATCATCAGGAATCTCACCATGAGCTTGCTTTCATTAACTTCGAGCATTCATAAAGAGGTATCTTCCTTTTGCATGTATTTTCTTGTTTAGTATAATTACTGTAATTAATGTACTCTCTAGTTGGATTGGATGACTTTCTGTTTGATTTTTATAGTTCAAGGGTTACTGCTTTTTTCTTTGATTTTTCCTTTTACCACTTGTTGTGGGAGGGTTGGATACCCACCAAACTAGCTTAACCCCATTACATGTCTCATGTGCCTGTCCAAAATCAGGAATTGTGGTCATAGGTTTGTCTTTGTGTTTAATGCTATTTGTTGGTGAACGTTTGAAGATAATATCTTAATAATGGTGTATACGATACCTCTGCCCTTTTCTGCTATACTTTTCATCTGCATTTGCTTAGCAAGTCGTCTTTTCATAGAAATCTGGGCTCTTCTATCTCGATGCATTTGTCTGTATTTGGCAAAGAGTCTCCCTCTGGCCATAGAATACCTGAAAGAAGATTAAGTAATAACTCATACAATGTATAATTATACAGCGAAACATAAATAATTACTTATACATATATGATATAACAAATCAAATGATAATCAAATAATTAGTCTTGACAGTGAAACCTTCAAATTTCTTGCCAAGGCTCAAAATTTTAATGTTAATTTTCCTCTATGATAGAAAATAAGATTACCAAGGCCTAATAATGTAAGATTCTCCATTTGGGCCATGACGTACCTCCTCCTTAAAAAAATTTCTACCACAGTAAACAAGATATACAGTAAGCAAATCTCACTTAAGATACCCAGCTCCCCATTGATTTTCTGCCCTTAAATTGAGCCAAGATAAATTTCCTTCCTATATGCATATCTACATATTGTGTCTTATGTTCAGGTAAAGTTTCATCCATTTAACAGTTTAGGAGATGTGCTTGCAAAGAAAGTGGACAGATGGATAGACAGGTTGATTTATATCTGTATATATTATACTTTTAGCAGTGATTTTCCACAGGAATTTTTTCAGGATGGTTGGATGATGAAAGCAAATTTGAAGTAAGCACAGAAAAATCTTAACAAATATTCTTAAAGAACTATTAGAATGATACTCTTTTGATGTTTTTGTTATAATAATTTATGTTCTGTTAAATTTTTTGAGAACATTCAGGTAGAAGCAGTATTATTTTTTATATCAACATTTTTTAATTGGGGCAATTTAAAGCTTTTCACAAGAAGTGGTATTCCACCTTGTGGAGACCTTGATATCTGTAGTAAATTCCTTCTTTTTTGTTGTTGAAGTGTAGTCTCTCTGACATTTACCAAATATCATTTCCTTTTCATATAATCTACATAAACTGTATCAATGAGGGTAATCAACAAGTCCTTTTGCTCTTGTAACTGTAAGAATAAGAGCATTCTGCATTTTAGTAAATGGCAGTTACATGTAATTTTTTGTATTTTTGATATCAGTGGCCAGTCCGTAAAAAGTTAACCACTTTTTTCAATTATATGCATTGACAACACTGTAAATATATTCTGTCCAAAATCTTGCATGATGAGACATCTTTATCACTGAAGCTTGAGTGCAAATTCCCATTAAAATACACTGATTGGTCACTGTTAAACAGGCATTTCAAAAAAAAGATGAATGTTTGAACAACTGGGCCCTGAATGCTAAAAAACCTCCTTGATCAATAATGCACAACTCTGGCTCTCTTAAGAATAAAACAATTTTGACAAGCATAGTCCTTAAAAAACTTACTTTTTCTTTGATCCCTGATCCTTTTCTATTTTGATACCATCTGGTATCTTTGTAATTTGTTCAGTGTTTTTTCTTTCCTCCTCCTGGACTTTCTCCATCCACTGTTCAAAAGTCACCAACTTCTTATCTTCTACCTTTGAATCAAAGAAATTTTCCTTTTCTGGCTTCAGCAGTGACAAGAATGCAGGCCACATAAACAGAGCATCAAATCGCTTTTTCAACTTTATGTATTCTGGTGTCTTTCGAATATTTTTTAACAAGTCTTTTCGCGGATTAATATCTCCAGAAACTTTATTGTTTTTTGGTACATTGCCTCCCAAAACTGAATTTACTTTCCTTGCAGCTTGTTCCAAGGCTCGATCAACCTTGTCATTGATGTTGAGCTTTGAAACAATTTTACGATCCTTCATCACAGTATCAACGCGAGCTTGCAGAATCTGTCCTTTCTGATAGTAATAATACGGATTATAATAATCACCAGCTCGGGATTTTAACAGATTGCTCTGTAGTAATAACTCTTCATATCCTCTCATGGTTGTAACACATGGTGGCAGAATGGGATACCTATTCTGAACATTAGGCTGCTGTTTGAGGACAATTACACGTGGACTAGATGTAGGGAGTTTTTGTCCTGGTTTTAATGTGTTAGAACCAATACTTTGTGGATTACTGAGCTGCACTATCTGTTGTCCCGGTTTTTGAGTGAGTGTACTCGAGTTTGTAATGAGTGCTGTTGGCACCGAACCCTGTGTAGACTGCACTGAACTCAGGGGTACAATTTGTGGTAATCTTGAAGGAGAAATGATTGTTACAGTTCGAGTATATGACATAACTGATGATGCTTTTCCAGGAGTTGCTTCTGTTACAGTAGCTGTGACAGATGCAACTTCAAAAACTTTTGCCTTAGATGGTGAAACGTCATTCTGGCCATCAACAGATTTCCTTTTCCTTCCAGGTCTAGAATTGGACACTTGATTGCCTAGATGTCCCAAATCTGAAGTCAAATCCTTGGCTTCAACTTCAGTGTTACCTTGACTGTCTGGTTTAATTCTAGGGCGACCTCGTTTTCTCTTCGGTTGACCAACTTCTACAGTGCTTTTCCTCTTAACTGCTGCAGATGAAGTTTTGCCTGGACTTGACTGGGTTGGCATAGGAACACTTGATGGAGACGAAACTGTAGACAGCACAGGTCTTACAGCTAAGTGACTAGAGGACACAGTCTTTGCATTAGCCTGGACATTTGATGCTACAATATTTTTGGATGGTGTTTGTATATTTGCGGATGATGTTAACACCTGTGGACTCGCTGTTATATTTGGTACTGACTGAGGAAAACATTTACACAGAAGGTCATATAATGGCTTGATGGCTTTTCTCTGCCTAGGTATCAGTGTATGATAGTTGATCATAGCCTTTTTACTATCTATTTCTAATGCCTAAAAACAAACAACATATGTCAATAAGCCATATTCTTATGGGTACTGTCTAGTCTGAAACTTAAAAAAGTGTAGACTTTTATCAAAGTTTTTAATAAGGCCATAATAAAAATTCCTAGATTCTCTAGAGATTTTTTTAAAAAATTGGAGGGGGGGGGGATTTTATTTTTTATTTAACATGTAGGCTGTTGTCTTCTGTTTTCAATGACTACAAGTTGATAGAACAATAATTTTGAGTCAGATTCAGGCATCAAAGGGATATTTACAGTATTTACAGATAGTATTTTTAGTGGAAATTTCAAAATGAAAAAAAATTCATAGCAGGAGATGGGGATGTTATCTAGGAATTTGTTAATTATGGCATAATTTTCTTAACATCGTTGAAACATGTTTATTTTTTTTTAAACCTGACATCCTTTATAATGCCAGATACATCAGTAGTTATTTGTCCTACTTTTTTTCTTTAAATTTTATTCTGAAATCCTGTTAATATGAACACATTTTTGTTTGCCTACTATGTGTTAGGTAAGACAGAATCTACTACAGAAAATGTCTGGGGACATAATTGGGGAAGTAAGCATTTATATCAATAATTTGCTATTTTTAAACTAAATGATTAAAGGATGTTCTCTGCTCAAGTTAAGCATTTTCTGTCAATTTCTCAAACTCTACTATTTTTTTTTCCTTTCATAGCATTAATACTGCCAAGTGACTGCCACATTTTTTTTTCTAATTCATTTCACATACTTCGAAATGCAATATAAGTTTTTATGAAATTCTTGTTATTTCTTCATTGGTTATTGTAGATAGAACCTACTAGACTCAAAGCAATGGAACTTTTCATGCCAAATTTTCATATTCTTATATCTCAAAATGTGTACATTGACCCATTAATTTTTTTCTACTTACATGTATTTGTTCCCATGTGAAAGGTCTTAAAAGCTTTCAAATTTTGAAAAGTAACCTTTTTATTTATAAGCAGTGCAGCAAACATCCTGAATGATTTTTGAATAGATGCTCAAGATAAATAAATTAACATAACACTAAAAAAAACCACATTCCTACACAAATAATGATTGGTGCTCATTTTTAATTCAAAATAACAGATGAATTAATTTCAATCATCAGTTTGTTAAATTAAAAAGACATTTATGCCTTAAGTATATTTTGAATGCTATAAATTGGGAATCTTTTTTCCTTTTTGGCCCCTAAAAATTTAACAAGCAAAATATTTCATACCGCCATGATAAGTCTCAGACATGATTTTGCCAACGTAGCAATAAAGTAGAAATGGGTTACCAGAAGCTGAATTCTATGTGCAATAAAAAATGCAGTACCGGAAAATCCCAATTTCCAAAAGTGGAATTCCACTAAAAAGTGGAAAAAGATAAAGTCTTAACTCTCTGCTTTACAACTTTATTCTAATGGGATTTAAATTGCAGAGATAATATTTATAATATAGTGTAAATTGGTTCATGTTTGAAACAGATATTCTCTTCATTAAATGTGATAGATAAATCTTTTCAATAAGCATAATTTATTCATTCCACTTTTAAAACGCCATTTAAACAATTGATAAAATAAATCTGTAATAAAAGGAGTCAATATTATTTGGTTGAAATACACTGCAAATATTCAATGTAGTTACTGAATAATGTAGATGTTACTGTACTAAACTGTACTATGTTCTCAGAGGCATTTTATACTTACATGAAGTAATAATGTAGATGTTACTATACTAAACTGTACTATGTTCTAAGAGGCATTTTATACTTACATGAAGTAATAATGTAGATGTGACTGTACTAAATTGTACTGTGTTCTCAGAGGCATATTACACTTACATTTAGTAATAATGTAGATGTGACTGTACTAAGTTGTACTGTGTTCTCAGAGGCATATTACACTTACATTAAGTAATAATGTAGATGTGACTGTACTAAGCTGTACTGTGTTCTCAGAGGCATATGATACTTACATTACATGAGAAGACCATGTTTTTTTGAAAGTTATAAATATTAAAGCTTATCGGGCAAATGGTCATGAAATCAAAGTAAAATATATGAATCTGCCCTTTTTACTTTTTTAATCACTGTTTTAAAATAAGGGTCTTTGAATTTCCCTCACCAATGTGTAGCCATGAAGTTGTGATGTCACAAAGTCAGTTTGTAAAGTGGAAGTGAATAGATAAACATTTGATAATCGCGAAAGATATCTGGAGATAGTGATAATTTGGGACTTGCTCCATTTAATTTTGAGTCAGAATTTAGAGAGAGAGGGATCGAGGGGCTATGTAGCAAGTTGTCAAATGCAGTAACGGAGGAAGAGATCAGCAGGTCAAATCGAGGACTGGCATTTTTGTCACGAGTGTAAGGAAATGGATACTGTCAGCACTTTTTGTCAGATCGGGGATGATAAAAAAACTTTTAGAACATTTAATTCCCTTTTTCATTTGTGCAGTTAAAAGCCTGACAGGGTAGCATGATTTTGAAATGAACTTGTTAAAAATAATTAGATCAAATTCTTTGTTTACATGTCCAGCATCAGTTACAAACCGACTAAGTGACATCTCACGCTTATTGGAAGCTATCAGCAACAATTAATAAAATTATCACCATCGATGCCTTACAAGGAGGAGAGTTCTACAAGATGGCTATCTACATGTAACTTGAAGATTTCCATTTTTGCACAGCCTTGTGCATTTGATGCAAGAACTTTTTGTATTAAAAGTAATTTATTTTTTGTTTAATTAGGCATGATTTCTTATAGGAAGCCTGCTTATTGCGAAGGTGATCTTTTCCCTTAGGTAATAATGTAGATGTGACTTACTAAGCTGTACTATGTCCTCAGAGATATATTATACTTACATTAAATAATAATGAAGATGTGAATGTACTAAGTTGTATTGTGTTCTCAGAGGCATGGTACACTTCCATAAAGTAATAATGTAGATGTGACTGTACTAAGCTGCACTATGTTCTCAAAGGCATGTTTTGTAATACTTACATTAAGTAATAATGTAGATGTAACTGTACTTAGCTGTACTGTGTTCTCAGACGCAAAGTACATTGGCTTTCTTCCTCCTGGGTAAACTAGAATAAAATTTTTTTTTTTGCAATTATTGAACAAAAATATTCCAAAATTTAAAATCAGTATTACCTAGATATGTTAAATATCAATGTATTAAACTGTTGAAGAATTGACCCAATTCAGAGCCCAAAAAATGTCTACACTGCAATGCAACATTAAAACAGTCAAAGTCCATAATATTTGTTGATGTGTTAAAATGTGTACTGGCAGATGACCCTATCTTTCCAGGTACCCAATCTTGTTATACAGCAGAGTTTTTCTCTTGAATGAGAATTTTTTCAGTCTGTAAAAAAGTAATTTTGGTCAAAAATTTTTAACAAGTTTCATTTAACAGGTGCAATGGTGAGAAAGGGCGTTGGCGAGATTGGGTCCTCAGCCAGTACTGCTTGTACACATCTGATAGTCATTTTTATTGTTTACAATGACAAAGTAGTTGAACATTTATGTTTTAACCTTTGACACTGGAAAATATGTACATTTTTGGCTTGAGGAATTCCCAATTTGATCTCAAATATACCGGTCAGAATAAAATACAGGTTGTTACAGAAATATTTATGAATTCTTCATACTGAATTTTGTGTAAAGCAAAAAGCAACTATTTGTTATTATCTGTTTTTACATAAAAGCTATGAAGACCAAAAGCTGGGAATGTGCAAATTGAAATTTTAAGAAAAAACTTAAAGTTTAAAAGACTTACAGATATAAAACTTCTTTGGACGACCAGTGGGTTTCCTCCATTTTGTAATATAGCAATGTTTGTATTGTAAAATGTCACAAATCTTTTTCTCAATCTGAACATCAAGGCGGTTTTTCCGCTGTTGTTGCATTTCATTTACTTCAGCACGAGTTGGCTTTGTCTCATTAGTAAATTCTAGAAGTTCTCGTACAGAAATCTCACATGGATTTTTTTCTTGTAAAATTCGCTGAACTTTTTGCATTTGTCTCTCATCCTATAAATAAAGCAACTAGAAGATCAGAGCACTGAGCCCAGCAATTGTTTTCACAAAAATTTTAACATCTAGGAATGACCAAATGTGTTAAAACTTCAAAATAAAACTCATTGTGACTTCATAATTTGAGATAGGAATTGCACCTACGACAGTTTGTGAATTTGATTGCTTATACATGGACATGGAGTTAAATTGACTGCAGCCTCTAAATTGATAGGAACCAAATTTTTTTTAAACATTCTGATAAGATTTTTTTTTAAATTAACCAATCAGAAACAAGAATTGCCTGTGGCAGCCATGTTTATAATTCCATCATGAAGAAACAAAAAACTTTGTAAAGGACCTTTCAAAATTGCTGCCTGTCAAGTTTGGATCCATTTTATCTTGTAGTTTTAGAGGTAAGGATTTTTTTAAATCGGCCCATCAGAAACAAAAATTGCCTTTGGCAGCCATGTTTGAATTCTGATAAGGGAAAAAACAAGGAAACTTTGTAAAGGACATTCCATAATGTCATTTGTTTCCATTTAAGGTGGGACGTTACAATACGACGTTACGGTAAGAGTTATCGCCTGTGTCAGCCGTAACCGTAGCCGTCGGGACGTCTGACAGAACAGAAAATCGCTATTGACAAAATACATATATATGTAGTCTATGCGTGTGTATTTAGCCGTACCATTTTGTATTGGTACTTATTAATTAACATAACATGTAATAAAAATATATACAAAAGTCAATTTAAAAGTATGAGGAGAAATACTTCTAGAACCGAAAGAACTGTGAAAAAAAAATCGAAAAAAATGTAGGTACAAAATCAAATAACTAAACATAATACACCAGCATTTCTATGAAATAAACAACTTTAGAGCCGATATATGTTTATCAAAATAAAAATAAAAATCGTATCTGTCACTAAATCAGAGATCGGAATGCACTAAAATTCGTTCGAAAGAGGTTGTTTACACTATAAATCGGACTCATTCGGACGGACACATGTATACATATATAAGAAAAACAACAGCAAAAACAGCACTTGAGTTACCAAAAAATACGGGAAATATGTTCATTTTGCAACGTCACAATTCATATGAAGATAGCGGCCAATTTCAAAAATGGCCGGGAATCTCCCAAATCGGAAGAAAAACGGATTTTTTACAAAACGTAAATCATCGAAAAATGACGAAAGAAAATCCGGAGTGTTCATTCAAACTGAAAAAGAAGAAGATGATCCTCTGACCTGGACCGACGGGCGTAGAATTGTTGAATTGGGATTTCTTTCAGATCAGTTGAAAGAATGCACAAGGTGTAAAAGTGCGCTACATCTGTTCCACTGTATAAAGGAAGCTAGATACGGACTTGGAAGTGTCTTAAAGATAAAATGCCAAAGCTGCTTCTTTATTAACTCGGTTTATACAGGGAAACAACACCAAAATAAAGAAAAACAAGAGAAAGGAATGAAGATTTTTGACATAAATACAAAGTGTGCTCTAGGTAGGTGTAAAATATAAATAGTCATGTTATGCTAATGTACAATGGTTTGCCGCGTCAACTTCTATGGTATAAACAAAAAATCAAAGTTTACCAAAGCTATAATAACAAGTAAAATTTCAATATGCCGTACACGTCGATCCCCCGATATTATTGTTGACATTAACTTTTATAGAGAATAGAATATACTCTTCTGAAACCAATTTTTGATATATTTTTTAAAAACTTTTCTCCTCTTCTCTTCTAAAACGATTTACATTTTGAATAGCGCATGAGCGATGGATATCAGAAAAGGCCATACTTATAAATTTGTACTTGTTGAAAGTAAATGATATATTCGTGCTGCTGATGAGAGGTGACTCCTCGAAACAGGGTCCACTTCGCATATTAAGTATGAAAAAAACATTAACAACTGATCGGATGGGGCAATTATATTTATAAATTCTCTTGAAATGGTCGACAAATGACAAAATAAGATATTTGTAAACATAATGTCACTGCATGCTTCAATAGAATATAGAGTAATGTAAAACGATATCGTGTCTATTAAACAAACATAACATTTCCTGTAGCCATGGTACATTGTGGAATTGGACCAGAACAGATGACTAATCTGATTACAACACTGAATATACCTGCTATAACAGTCAAAGCTCTGAAGGAACGAGAACGTGAGATCGGAAAAACAATAGAAAAAACTGCACTATCAACATGTAAAGACGCGCTTACGGAAAAGGAAAGAAATGTTTGGGTTTTTTTGCGATTCACACAATGAAGACACTGGCAACATGTGTTTTTGCTTCTGTACAAAAAGTTGTAATTTGCTATTTGTTGACT